>OU898277.1:136430924-136655876 GCA_918026665.1 Diabrotica balteata
ATTTCATCGCTTCCAAGAGCTTTGTTCCTTTTATTTCTTTTACTGCACTTTCTTGGTGGCTTATTTCGGGCATCACTTCTGAGTTGACATTTGCTCCTCTGCTTTTTCAAGTTCTGCTTTGAAGAGTTAGGGGGATCGTCTCTGGAACCGTACAGATCGGTGTAAAACTTTTCAATTGAGTTTGCAACATCAGATTTACTTTTTTCTAGTTGTCCTTGTTTTTCTTTAATGGTTATTATTTTTCTCTTTGCTAGTTTCGGTTTGGTACAATTGAGATTTCGGTTTTTCTCTATAATTTGTTCCATACGGTCTTCTTGATGTTTTTTAATGTCCTTTTTTATTCCTTTTCTTATTACTCGATTAAGTTTCTTAAATTATGCAGTATCTTTTTTGTTTTGTCTCAGAAGATCTTTTCTTTGTTTCAGCATGTTTTGTGATTCTACACTTATTTTGGATTTTCATTTTTCAGTTAGCGGTTGCCACTCCTAGCTTGCATTTAATAGTTCATTTGTAAAAACTTCATTAATTTTATTTAAGCTAAGTTTATCTAGAGTTATTACTTTCGCGGGTTTTAAACTTGCTTTTATATTGTTGTGTATTACATTTTAGTTTATCTGTGTCTATATTCCAAGTTTTTCTAAATTTATTTATTATAAATTTATTTATTTACTTTCTGACGCCGTATTATTAAGGTCGAGGTATATTATCCTGCACATATAGTTTCCGGCACATAGCGTTTCGGGTCCAGCAATCGGACTGCGCGTTCACATTTTCATACATAGAACGTTTCAGTTTGGTGCGGTGAAGATATGTTCTGAAAGTCATCTACTTTAAAATAATTAATGAATGTCTGAATTGTCCATATAAATGACTCAGACAAAATTAAATAATTAGAAGAATTTTTCACTAAGTAACAAAAAAAACAAAATTTCTTTAATTTACTAATGTTTGTATTAGGAGAACGATTTCCGAAGTGGAAATTGAAACGTCAATAAACGTAATGTAAACCTTTCTTTAATTGTGGCTTATTCTCATTAAATAGTAACTACTTTAAAATGCCACAAGAAAATAGCTTTAGAACAATTCTAAAAAAACAGAAAGTAAGTCATTAAAAAACAGAAAGGTATTTTTGAACAAACAGAAAGGTATATATTCTTGAAAAGTACTTGAAGTAAGCTTTGAAATCAGCTTCATACTTATTACTCGCCATATTAACCCATCAACCGTGCAGTGGTAATGAACCATCTCTTAGACCAATAAAATAAAAATTTTATTTTAAAATTTAAACATATATTACCAGTACCAGTACCGTTTGTACCAGTATTTTTCTGTGTTTGTATATTTTATACCTTGAAGGTATAAAATATACGAAACCACACGATTGAACATCGCAACTCTAAATATAAGGTACTTAAGCAAAGATAAAAAAATCTACGAGCTCGAAGAAGACATCAAGGACTTAAAATATGACATAAGTGGTCTAGCAGAGGTAAGAAGAAAAGCGGAAAGTGCGAAACACTAGAGTCCGGTAACATCTTATATTAGAAAGAGCGAGAAGAATAAAGGCTAAATGGCGTAGGATTTCTAATTTTCAAGAAATAATGCACATTAAGTAGAGCAATTCGTAGAAATATCTAAAAGCATTGCAATGATAAAGTTAAATGTAAACGAGAACATCTTGAAAATTATTCAAGTATACGCTCCAAACGCAGCACATCCCGATGAAGAGATAGACGAATTTTATGAGAACATAGCAGAAACTATTACGAATTATCACAGCACGTATACGATGATAATAAAAGGCTTTAACCGCTAAGATCGGACAACAACTTAAAAAACCGAAAACTATATACGACAATTTGGCTCTGGAGTTAGAAATGAGAGGAGGGAAACCTTGGTTAACTTCCTACAAGCCCACAAATACTATGCAATGAACGCATTCTCTAGAAAAACGTCTTAAAGAAAGTGAACGTGGCTATTTCCAGACGGAAAAACTCGGGACGAAATAGATTACATACTGAGTAACAAAAACTATATCATACAAGACATAACGTCAGAAAGTAGCGATCACCGAATGGTTATAGCCAAATTAGAGATAAAACATAATAAAATAGAAATAAATTTAGAAAAACCCTGAAATACAGACACAAATAAACTAAAAAGTAATACAGAACAATATAAAAGCAAGTTAAAAACCCGCGAAAGTATTAAATCTAGATAAACTTAGCTTAAATAAGATCAATGAAATCATTACAAAAGAACTATTAAATGCAAGCTCAGAAGTGGCAACCGCTAACAGAAAACGAAAACCAAAATAAGTGTAGAATTACAAAACCTGCTGAATCAAAGAACAGATCTTCTGAGACAAAACAAAAGAGACACTGCAGAATTTAAGAAACATTAATCGAGTAATAAGAAATCAGATAAAAGAGGACATTAAAAAACATCAAAAAGACCGTATGGAACAAATGATAGAGAAAAAACCGAAGTCTCAAATACACCAAACCGAAACTAGCAAAGAGAAACATAATAACCATTAAAGATAAGCAAGAACAACTGGAATAGACATATGAGAAGTAGAAACTTAAGCCAAAAAACAAAAATAACTATATACAAAACCATTATACAGCCAGTATTGAAATATGGATCGGAGACATGGACCATCTCTAAGCAGACGAAGACTTTTGCTTATATTTGAACGAAGGATCCTGAGAGTTATATTTGGTGGCATCTGTGAAAATGGTGTTTGGAGGAGGAGATACAACTACGAATAAGAATAGAAAGACTTAGCTGGGCAGGACATCTAGCAAGATCACAGCAGAACAACCCTCCTAGAAGAATCCTTGGGAAGTAGAAAAAGGGGTAGGCCAAAACTCAGATGGAAGGATGGTGTAGATGAGGACGGTAGGGCTGTAGCACCATTGATGGTGATGATGAAGAACAACTAGAAAAATATTTTTTATCGTTGGAGAAGAAAATAATATTTTTCCTTTATTTCGTTGGCGTTTTATGGAGTAATGAAAGTTCATAATCGAATATACCACTGAAGCTTATTGTATTACCATGATTCTCCTTGTAGTGATCTGTCAAATTTTTTTTTAACATATACAACTATTTGCAAATACAATGATACATGTATAAAAAATAAGCTTAATAATAGCTAAATAATTGATGGATTCGACCGTTACTTGATGGAAATTTATTTTATGTAACAATAAAACACTGAAAACTTTGTTTTCAAACTTCCACAAAATTTATTTTAAATCTTATCACTACAGCTGTTTCGGCTGATTGCCTTTCTCAAGTGATCTATTTTGGCTTGGTTTTACAAATGAAATAGGTTGAGGAGGGAAGAACTGTTTGTCTCAAGTTGGTCATTCAGAATTATATCTGTGTTTTTTAATTTGTTGATTTCCATAGATTCTAACAAAGATAGCTTAAGGCCTTTATTTTGAATGTGTAGAATTTTAAATTTGTCATTAAAAGAATGATTATGATCTAGAAGGTGAAGTGTGTATGTCGAATCTGTTTTTTTCTATTCTTGAAAGCCCTTTTAAACAAATTAAAAAAAACTGATATATTTCTGAATGACCAACTTGAGACAAACAGTTCTCCCTTCCTCAACCTATTTCAATAGAGACTATAAATTTGTAAAACCAAGCCAAAATGATCACTTGAGAAAGGCAATCAGCCGAAACAGCTATAGTGATAAGATTTAAAATAAATTTTGTGAAGTTTGAAAACAAAATTTTCAGTGTTTTATTGTTACATAAAATGAATTTCTATCAATAACGGTCGAATCCATCAATTATTTAAAAGAAGTCAGTTACAGGACTTTTAACCATATTGTTTCCAAGATTACATCTGAAACGTAGACTGGCGACACAAAACATCTAGTTTTTAAATATGTGTTTACAAAATAAAGTGTTCCCGAAATATATTCAGTTAAAAACCAAAAACCACAGCCCCGCTGCATAAAAAGGAATTCATCATCACGGTCAGACCAGATGGCTTAAACAAGACAGAAAATACCAATACAAGAAGCGAGGTATATAGCTGTTTTCTCTTAAGGTATGTCATTCAGAATTAAAATATAGATTAAATAATATAGAATTTGACATCCTAGATTCTAACGTGAGAATTAATATAGATAATATAATAGATAAAAAAATTCAATACACAGTGTAAAAAACTAAAGACTCTAATTTCCAATAGTAAAAAAACCCAATATTCATTATACAAAAAGTTTTTCGAACAATACTTTTTTCAATAGATTTATAAATTTAACAGATACTAAATTTAGTAACAGCGAGATACAACTTTAAGAGAAAGGATTTAAACACAACTTGCCCCAACATAATAATGAGAGAACTTTAGAATATTTAGGTGTAGAATGTGAAGTAGCGTTAAACAAAACTGCTAACAATATCGAAAAAGTATAATTGCCAAATCTATTACAGATGTGTGTAGTGAAATTAAGAATTCCTGTTACAAAGAGAATAAAACAGAAATTTCAATTAAAACTAAATCAATAGAAAACAAAAAAGCAGACAAAGAAAACACTACTATTGCTATAGATAAAATAGAATATAATAACAAAACAATAGAATTCTTAAATAATCAAAATATTGAAACTTTACACAAAGATCCGACAGAAAAATATCAAAAACAAATTAAGCTAGCGTTAGAAAATTCAAAATCAATACTAAATCCAATAGAACAGAAAGTACCTCAGATCATGAACCCACAGCCTCCTAAATTATACTCTTTCATTAAACTACACAAACCGATCACCCAATAAGACCTGTATTTCTTTTTATACAGCTCCGTCATATAAACTTTTAAAAAACTGTTAGAGATTATTTTAGAACACACTAAATTTTCACCTAAATTTACCATAACAAATACAATAGAACTAGTTAATAAAATACAACCTTTCAATCACCAACAACTCCAGATTAATTTCATTTGACGTAAAAAATCTTTTCCTAGTATCCCTCCTACAGAAACTTTTATTCTAGTAAAAAACCTTTTAGACCAAAATAGTACAAATCCAATAATTACATCTGAAATTTACATCTTGAATTTTGCATAAACCAGGACTACTTTGAATTTATTAATAAAAAATATATATACAAATAACAGTGCAGGACTTATAATGGGTAATCCTCTAAGCCTATTGCTATCAGATATTTTTATGGATCATCTAGAGACAAAGATTTCAAAACATCCCGTATTCAAACAGTTTTTTATATTGGTGGAGATACGTAGACGACGTACTGGTATGTTTCACAGGAACTAACAGGCAACTCGACCAAATTTTTTCGTATATTAATTCACTTCATAGTCATATTGAATTTACAATAGAAACAGAACAAAATCAATCCATAAACTTTTTAGATTTAAAAATTAGCAGACTTCAAAACAAACATGACTTCTCCATATTTCATAAACCTACCCATACTGACACGACTATACACAATTCATCATCCCATCCAACACAACATAAACTGGCAGCTTATCATAGTATGTTACATAGATTAACAGAAATTCCGATGTCAAAATACAACTTTGAGACAGAATTAAATATAATTAAGCAAATAGCAGTAAACAACGGATACAACGAACAAACAATTAATAAAATGTTAAATCAAAAACTACACAAGAAAGCCCTAAAATTAGTATTTCCACCACCAGAGAAAAAACCCAGTACCTTCTGCTCGATTACATATACAGGCAAAATAACAACAAAAATTGCCAAACACATAAAAAAGAAAGGAATAACACCAGCTTTCCGAACAAATAACAACCTAGGCAAATATATTAAAAATAACAAGAGCCAAAATAAAAAACACTTAAATAGTGGTGTGTACAAACTTCAATGTGGCGACTGCCCAAAAACTTACATCGGTCAAACTGGTAGAAACTTTGATAAACGAATAGCAGAACATAAAAGGGCTTTCAAGAATAGAAAAACAGATTCGACATACGCACTTCACCTTCTAGATCATAATCATTCTTTTAATGACAAATTTAAAATTCTTACACATTCAAAATAAAGGCCTTAAGCTATCTTTGTTAGAATCTATGGAAATCAACAAATTAAAAAACACAGATATAATTCTGAATGACCAACTTGAGACAAACAGTTCTCCCCTCCTCAACCTATTTCATTAGAGACTATAAATTTGTAAACCCAAGCCAAAAATAGATCACTTGAGAAAGGCAATCAGCCGAAACAGCTGTAGTGATAAGATTTAAAATAAATTTTGGTGGAAGTTTGAAAACAAAGTTTTCAGTGTTTTCTTGTTTAATAATAGCTTACTATTTTCATTAAAATATTCATTACTTTTTTTTTATCTTGCTAAACATTTTAAACTTACTTAATATTTATTGGTTATTTATTTTAACTTTATCTGTTTGATTTCAGGTAAGTTAATCATCTTAACACAACACAAATTTAAAAGCTTTTGGTAAGTACGTTTTTATTATTACCTTGGAATACTGAATTTGTCTTATTTAAATCTGCTCAGATCATCAAATACAAAATTTTATATATTTACATATTATGTTTTTATAATTTGAATTAGAACCTGCTTTAGTAAGTTTTATAATCAGATAAATTTAAATGGCTTGTAAGCATTGCTTCTTAAAGAAGAACAATTATTCATATATGAATAATTGGGTATTGTTTTATTCAATGCGTTTTCAAAGGCCAAACTTATATTACCACAGAAAAGAATCTATTTTCACTCATACCAAAACAAAAATAATGCCAATTACGGTTCTTACTAGATCCTTCTATTAGTTACGATTTGTTTCTAATATGAATACAACGAAAAGGAAATTGTATGTTCTCACAAAAAGTTTATATTCCATCAACCAAAAATATTCAGGCATCATCATCATTAGTGGGAATTTAAAATAGGTCAGTCTGTAACCATACGAATCGTCCAAACATTCGGATTTGAAACTATTGTTAACGTGGTGAACATGTTATTGCTGCCTGACTACGAAATATTCAATTCGCCACGTTATTTATCCAGAACAGCTATGGCCATTATAATGGCCAGTTTAGAAAATTTTATATGTACTTCTTCTCCAAAGAATTAAAAACACATAAAATATTTTGCAGTTAAAATGTGTCAAGTAGGTATATTCTGTAATAATTTTTGTTGATAAGATTATTTACGTGTTAAAAATGCAAATTTTTTTTGGACTTAGTCGAAAAAGTGACAGAAATGTTTAATTTAGTCCATTAAACAGTTACATTAAGATTACGTTGTTAAGATAATGCAATTCAATTGCATTGTAGTGGATAATTTAAGCCTAAGTTTTATAGGGTCGCCACCCTTGTCCTCCTGGAAAAATGGGGACAAAGGGTTTTCACGCTGTAACCACTGCATCTCGTAGTTTAGCAATCTTACAGAAAACTTTATATGAGATTATTTTTACCAAATTAAATGTTATACTACTTAATTTTTATTACTTTTTATCGTAAAATTAAAAACAGGCTACCTTACTCCCGGTAGCTGTATCTGTAGGTGTTAGTTGTTGCCCTGGAAACCATCAGGGTCTTTTAACTCTAATGCCACAAATTGGGCGCACTACTATTGTAGTGATCCTTTTCCAAGTTAACATGCTCCTTTTCTAAGTTAGCGGCACTGTACTGTAGATGACCAATAGTCATAAATACGTACATAACGGTTGCTGCCGATCAGTGTATACATTTTTTGGTTTTCTGTTTTGAGAGACATGCCATCAGGAGGACTTTGGACCTTAACTTCACTTCTCTTGCCACTCCTATCGGAGATTGGAAACATCATGGCCACATGCGACTTTGTTAGCAGCGCGCCTAAAAAGTTCAATCGAACTACACCCGAACCATTCACGTAGATTACCAAGCCATGATATTTTTCTTCTTCCCCACACTTCTTTTGCCCTAAATTTTGCCTTGCATGATGTTTCTTGAAAGTTCGTACTTTTCACCTCACACAATGTGCCCCAAGTATTTGATCTTTCTAGTTTTATCTTATTTAGAATTTCGCATCTTTTGTCTAAAGTTTGGAGTACTTGCGTGTTAGTGACGCGATCCATCCATGAAATTCTCAGAATGCGCCTATAGCACCACATCTCGAAAGCTTCGAATGTTTTTTATGGTCAACTGTTTTAGTGTCCAAGCCTCAACTTCCATATAACAGGGTAAAAAGACATAACACCGCAGCATTCGTATTCGTAACTTTATATTGATATCACGTTTGCAAAAGAGTTTGCGCATTTTATTAAAGACTGATCTAGCGATTTCTATTCTGCATCTAATCTCTTTTGTTTGATCAGTATCGTCTGTAATCCAAGCCCCTAGATATTTATACACAGGGCACACGCTCAATCGTTGTATTGTCTATTACAAGATTAGCTCTGATGTTCTTTGATTTCGTGATTACCATAAATTTAGTTTTTTTTTTAAATTAATTTTAAAGCCGTAACTGTTACAGTATAATATTGAGACTTTGAACGAGATGTTGTAGTTCTATTAGCGTTCCCGTTAGGAGAACTGTATCGTCAGCATACCTAATATTGTTGATCGTCTCACCATTTATTATCAGACCAAGATCTTCTTCCTCGAGTGCTTGTTCACAGATAGTTCACTATACAGATTAAATAAAAGTGGCGATAAGATACATCCCTGCCGGACTCCCTCGACAGATTATGAAATTTATTCTGTTAGTCGTGGCCCTCAACCTTTACATTTGCTGTTTGATTCCAATATAGATTGCATATAATTCGAATATCTCGGCTGTCTATATTTTTCTTTATTAGAACTTGTCTTAGTGGTTCATGTTGTACTTTGTCAAAGGTCTTTCGAAATCAATAAAGCAGGCGTAAATTTCTTGGTTCATGTCTAAGCATCTCTGTGAGAGAACTTTCATTGCAAACAACGTTTGCGACAAACAAATATGCGACTTTGGACCGCAACCTCACAAATCTTTGGGAGTTTCACTGTATAAACCGATCACAAACAACTTACATATATATAATATATATATATATATATAAATATATATATATATATATATATATATATATATATATATATATATAAATATATATATATAATATATATATATATAATATATATATATAATATATATTATTTGAAGTACTCAGCAATTGGTCTGTATGAAATAAAACTCTATTTGTTATTTCTCAATATTTCGTCACGATTTTGTGACTTCTTCAGGAGAAAACTGTAAATTTATTATAATTATTATATGTAAACAAAATGAATATTTCAATACTTACAACTTAAGATTAAAAATTTTAAATTTTGATAACATATCCAATTAGATAAATGATATTTTTTTTATTTTAATTTATTTGGGAGTTATGGTAACCGCAATATTTATAAGAGTGAATTCCCATTGTACAATTTTTAGCGAATAAGTTTTAATAAACAATTACATATTGTGACAGTTTTAATCCATATAATAAGGTGCAAAAGTAGAATATTGAGAAAGAATCAGGAACATGGTAAATTGATCTAAAAAATGTTGTATAGATACTGATATTAAGATCTATCATCATATATTGTTTAGTATATTACAGTAGATATTAACTTAAATGGTTGGTGTCTGTCTTATAATTGATAGATTCTGGAGTTTTATTAATGTGTACCATTTCAAGGAAAAGTCGATTTTTATAATTATCAATTTGTTCTAAGATTTTACATTATTAAAGTCAAGTTATGTCCTGTCTTTAAGTGGTGGTCTACTAAGGCACAAGAGTTTTTTTCGTAAGTTACAGTCACTTTTCTGTTGAGTGAGACGTTGTTTAAGCCACTGTTTGACTTTGTCCAATATAACAACTTTGACATTGACTGCAATTTATTCTATAAATTATATTACTCATTAGTGAATATGGAGTTTTAAAACTTTATATTTTTTGAGAACAACCTTGAATTTAGAAGTGGATTGTATTTAAATTAATTTAATGTTCGGAAATGTTTTGAAAAGTGGAACAATTTGGTCTGTTAAATTTTTTATGTAAGGTATTTTTTTGTATAAAACTGGTTGTGGATTATTTATTAAAGCTCTATTGTGAAAGTAAGTGTTATAAAAAAGTTTTTTTAATATATGTTTTGGGTAGCCATTGTTTAAAAACAATTCAAAAAGTTTTCTTTAAAATTGACATCTAGGAAACTCCGATCACAGATTGCCGTTACACGATTTTTCATAGATATAAATGGTGTTGAATTTTTGATTTCTAGGATGATTAGAATAATAATTTATAAATCTGCCGGATGCAGTATCTTTTTGATACCAATCTAATATGATTCTGTTATCATTAGTTCTTATAAACTTTAGTATCTAAAAAAGGTATACTATTTTCATTTTCAAACTCGACAGTGAATTGAATATTTTGATCAAGTGAATTAAAGATCGTTTGTATTGTCTGAATATGGTTGAATGGTACGCTGCATATTAATGTCATCAACAAATTTATAAATAAATGCTATTGAAAACGGCAATTTTGAGATTCCAAGGTCTAATAAATGGTCTAGGATAATTGTTGCTAAAATAGGGCTAATAGGACTGCCCATTGGTGTTCCAATATTTGTTTATAGAATTTATCACAAAACAAAAATATGTATTATCAAAGAGGAATGTTATTAAGACAGGAAGTCTTTCTTGATAAGGATGTGAATTGTTCTATTTTAGACCATTTTTCTTGTATGATTTCAATGATTAACTTTATTGGAATGTTAGTAAACAATGACACTACATCTAAAGAGAATCAAAACATAGTTATCTGGTAGCTAAATCCCATTTACAGCATTGACAAAAGAAAATGTAATCTTTTGTATTGAAACTTGGCTCATTTTCAAATGTCTGTGTAAGTAAATTTCCCAAGAATTTGGATAGGTTTATAAGTTGTGGAGTTTATAGTACTTACAATTGGACGTAATGGTATATTTGCTTTATGTATTTTTGGTAGGCCATATAAATTGGGTATGTCAAAATTGTAAATTATTAGTTCTTTAGCTTGTTGTTCTGTGAGCTTATTTTCGTTCTTTAAAGTTCTTATTAATTTATTATATGTAGTCAGTATGAGGTAGTTGGATCATTGTTAATTTGGGTGTATGTTGTATTGTCTTGTAAAAGAGTATCTGCTTTTGAATATAGTCTAATTTGTCCATTGCTAACGTGACATCCTACCTTTGTCTGCCGGTAGAATGTATAAGTCAGGGTGATCCTTGAGAAATTTTATATTGTTTTATAAAATGTTGTTTTTAGATGAGAGAATTTTACGGTATTAGGACTTTGAATAAAATTCGTTGTTAATATTGGTTACCTTGGCTCTTAGTAAATCTTTAGATATGCTGGGTATAATCTTCGATGATGTTTTCGATGTCAGCTAAAAAATGTTGTATATTTATATCATTTTATTACATGAGACACCAAATTTTGGACCGAGTGATAACAAATCTGAAATATCTTGTGGAATGTGAACTGTCGAAATATTTATAAAACCATTTGAATTGTTTAGGAAAAGTACATTTGTGTCTTAAATTGTTTATTAGCGCATTAAATTTGTTAATGTTTCGTTGTTTAGTTTGTTTAAAAGTTGATTCAAAACTGGATTTTAAATCGAGTATTCACTGAAAATTTCAATGGGAATAAGATTTTTTAGTTCAATTTTTATGTTTGTTATGGTACGACTTAAATATGAAATTTTATTGCATGTTACCTTAATCTCCAAAGATAAAGTTTTGCGATTTTAATGTTGATAAAAGTTTTCACATTTGTTGTTTAAAAATCGGTTTGTATTGGTAGTTAGAAGATTTTCAATGTTGTTTTTTGCAGTCTTGATATGTCTGGTGATATGTTTCTTTTTCTGCATCGTAATAGAAATATACTTCTGTTAGTAATACTTTGCAAGCTGCTGGTTTGATGTTGACCATTTTCTTCATTAACTTTACAGTGTGGATTCCGTAGGTGTTACGAATATTCTCATAAAAGCCCATCGTTTTATATTTATCAAATTATTCTCGACCGTACTGTGTTAAATATTATTTGTAGTCTCAGCAATTGGTCTGTATGAAATAAAACTCTATTTGTTATTTCTCAATATTTAATAAAAAAATACCTTACATAAAAAATTATAACAGACCAAATTGTCCCCACTTTTCAAAACATTTCCGAACATTAAATTAATTAAATACAATCCACTTCTAAATTCAAGGTTGTTCTCAAAAATAAAAGTTAAAACTCCAAATTCACTAATGAGTAATATAATTATATAGAATAAATTGCAGTCAATGTCAAAGTTGTTATATTGGACAAAGTCAACAGTGGCTTAAACAACGTGTCACTCAACACAAAAGTGACTGTAACTTACGAAAAAAACTCTTGTGCCTTAGTAGACCACCACTTAAAGACAGGACATAACTTTGACTTTAATAATGTAAAAATCTTAGAACAAATTGATAATTATAAAAATCGACTTTTCCTTGAAATGTACACATTAATAAAACTCCAGAATCTATCAATTATAAGGCAGACACCAACCATTTAAGTAATATCTACTGTAATATACTAAACAATATATGATATGATAGATCTTAATATCAGTATCTAACAACATCAGACCAATAACTGACTACGTACCATCAATTACATTTTATAGATCAATTTACCATGTTCCTGATTCTTTCTCAATATTCTACTTTTTGCACCTTATTATATGGATAATACTGTCACAATATGTAATTGTTTATTAAAACTTATTCGCTAAAAATTGTACAATGGGAATTCACTCTATAAAATATTGCGGTTACCATAACTCCCAAATAAATTAAAATAAAAAAAAATGTCATTTATCTAATTGGATATGTTATCAAAATTTAAAATTTTTAATCTTAAGTTGTAAGTATTGAAATATTCATTTTGTTTACATATAATAATTATAATAAATTTACAGTTTTCTCCTGAAGAAGTCACAAAATCGTGACGAAATATTGAGAAATAACAAATAGAGTTTTATTTCATACAGACCAATTGCTGAGACTACAAATAATATTTATCACAGTACGGTCGAGAATAATTTGATAAATATATATATAATATATATATATATATATTATATAATATATATATATACCAACACATTTATGTACTTGGTAAGTGTAACTTTTTAAAGCATTCTAAAAATTTAACACCAAATTAAATCCCTGTTTCAACAAACCCGACAAATAACAACTGTTTGAACGTTTTATTTAAACCAAGTCCATGATGCAATTACTTGAAAATTGATTTTTGCCACAGCTTTGCAATATCCGAGTAGGAAAAATATAAACTATATTTGACATCGTTTCAGTTTAGTTACTTAACGTAGGGTTTTTATGTTAGTGGCATGTAAATGCTTTTAAGCTTCGATTTTCAATGTTATTACAGAATTTTAAAAGCTGTAGCGATTTTAGTGAATTTTAGTATGTATACCTTTATGTCAAAAATTATTGGGCCTAAATTAGATTTTTTCAAGTTTTTAGTCAAATATTATACGAGTTAGAACGAAAGTGTAATTTTCTTGATAAAAAGTTTTATATTGTTCACTTTAATTTAATTAATTTTTTAAGGTAATTTTTTACTTCTTTATGATTTTAAAAAACAAAATATCAGGAGTGTTATTAGAACAGCCAACGTGTAAAGAAATTAAATTCTAATTATTCTTTTATGTATTCTTGTTAAGGTAAAAACGCGTTTTGTGAAAGTATTTTATTTTAATGATAAACATTGGTAAGGTATATTTAATTCAACTAATATAACAACTAAAAAATCGGCCAGTAGTTATTAATTAATATTTTGGCAATACAAACTACGTCAACTCAACTTAGTTCTGTACCAGACCAACAACCTATACAACCTAAAATTTTACTCTTCCGTAACCAGACAACCAACTACTAGTGTTGTTGCGTTTAAGAAATCAAGCAATTGCATTTGATGCAATAGACAACACTAAAATTGAATATTATCTTCATAGTTTGAGCCTAATAATTCGACCAATCAATATTATTTTCTGTCCACGGCGATCCAACAACAAAATATGCATTTACTTAGCAAATAAAAAGTTGGTAGATGATTTTATTACCAACCACGGAATAATCAACATTAATCAACAATTCTTGCAAGCACTGTAACAAAAGTGTGTATGTGTGTAATGTAACACAAGTATTTGGAGTAATGTAAAAGATAACAAATAAATTAAAGCTGGCTAGCAGAATGTGCCGGAGAGTGACTACTTTGACACTCAAAAGAGGATTCGGCCAATTTGCATGTCCTACAGAGACTTGCAGATAAAGTGAGAATATGAATGACAAGATACTTAAAAAAAAATAGAAATAACGTAAATAAAAGTGGTAAATTAATGGAAGTTGCTCTAAGATATGATTGGGTACCAGGAAAGTATTAACATATACCTTCCAAGGTATCTTGTAAAGCTGTTTGCTGCAATAAAAGGAAAACAGGTATTAATTAAAATATTTAGTTTTTACCACAAATTTTAATCCCTATCCAAATATATACAGTCTAATTTATTATATACTACCCACCACCATTGTATGTATAGTTAACCTAGTTACTAAATTGGTTATATACTAAAAAAACCCTAATAATACACAATTGATCCCTGATAATCTTAATTTATAAATAATAAAATATAAGAAAATTTTTAAGGATTTGACCTAAAAAGGTAATTTACTGACCTACTAGGGATGTAACCCTATACCTTCGACTTTCAATTAAATATTCTGCTAAAGTAATGAGAAAACAATCCTGAAGGGATAGATGTCCAAACGTTTAAATATATTCTTCTTCATGTGCCTTGTCCGTTCCGAACGTTGGCAATTAACATGGCTATTCTGACTTTGTCCATTGCCGCAAGATTTGGAGCTACGAGTGTCTTCTCCTCCCTGGACCCCTTCTGCTGTCTATTTTCCCTTGAACGATCAGCTGTAGTACTCTATATTTATTATGTCTCATAACTACCCAAGTATTCCAACTTTCTTTTCTTTATACTTATTCCTACCTCTCTCTCTTTACCTATCCGCCGTAGTACCTCTTCGTTGGTCACGTGCTCGTCCAGGATACACGTAATATACGTCGGTAAGCCCACATTTCGAAAGCCTCTACTTTTTTCATCATTATTGTCCACGCCTCTATTCCATATAACAAAACCGGAAATACATAATATTCAGAAGTCAAATTTTGATAGGTAGGGTGAGGCTTTTAGAGGTGAAAATTTGCTTCATGCTAGTGAACGATGCTCTTGCCTTTTTTACTCTTATACGTATTTCTTTCGCTTGATCCCAATTTGAGTTAACTGTTGTTCCCAAGTAGATGTACGAATCCACGTATTCAATTCTTTCATTGTCTAATATCAGTTGCTGTGGTGGGTGTTGGGTTTTGCTTACTAACATCCATTTGGTTTTTGTGATATTTAGTCTGAGTCCGTATTGTGCACTTGTTTTTGTATCTTACTCATTATGCAACTCAGTTCCTCCATGCTACTTGCTAGAATCACAGTGTCATCAGCATACCTTATGTTATTAATCATTTCTCTATTTACCTTTATGCCTTCTGTGCTTTCCTCCAGCGCTGTCTTAAATACTTCTTCTGAGTATATATTAAAGAGAATTGGAGACAAGATTCTTGATATCCCTGTCGTACCCCTTTCTTGATCTAAGTTTTATTGGTCAATGTAGATCCTACTTTCACTTTATCTGTTTGACCCCAATAGAGACTCGCTATTGTTCGAATGTCTCTGTAGTCGACTCCGATCTTATGGAGAACTTCAATTATCTTTTCGTGCCTTACGTTATCGAATGCTTTTGCGTAGTCTATAAAGCATATGTACACGTCTTTGTTCATATCTCTGCTGCGCTGGATGAGTACCTGTAGACTAAAAATATATAATAATAAAATAACAATTAATAACTCTCTGATTAAATGTGTACACATAAAACCGTACAACAAAGTTGAAAGACAGGACTATACCTCTACCTGTAGTTGACAATTAGTCCTTAAATGTTATTCAGTAAATTATTTTTAAAAAATGACGGCTCTTGTTATTAAATGAAATAGTAGAGTTAAAAATACAAAAAAAGTAGTTTACAAAAAAAATTATTAAAATTGGTGAATAAGACTTAATACAAATGAATAGTATTCCACACTCTAAATGGGAAAGGTCGTTTCGGCTGGTTCCCTGAAGGTGTCCGGGATTAGTTTCAGAGAGATCTAGAACTTCTAAAAGAACACTATGGATGACGAACAAAATGTGTAAATCCAAACTTAATTAATTCTTTTTAAATACCAAAAAACAAAATACAGAATTCTTCTGCTTTACCACTCCCAAAGGTAGGCTTAAAAAACATTTGTTTTAGAGTTATTTCTTACTCTTGATACAAAGTAGCAAAAAACACAAGGTTTATGAACCTTGAAAGGTTTTATAAAAGTTACTTATGAAGTATGAAAGCAAAAAACTTAATGGTTTTGTGGACCTTCGTATGGCTTGAAAATATTTAAACTAAATTGGATTAACTATATAGACAATTTTACCGAAAAGCATGCTATGAATTATAATAAATTTTATAATAAAAAGAACGGTATAAGACAGAATATTTTTAAGACAATCTATTATCTATACTTAATAAATAATAGATGGTTTTAAAAATAGATAGTTATGTTTTTAAGCCGAGAAGTAAAATTAAAGTAATATGATTTTATATCAATAACACTTTTGGTTTAGATGTTGAATATTTCTTAATGAAATTATGTAAAACATTTCAGATAAATATATCGAATCAAATGAAAAAAATGACAATACTATAGGTTATCGAAATGGCTGATTTTTTTTTTATTTTTGTTTTAATATTAATTGGATACACTTACCGGCTCAGAGTAGCTATAAACCAAACAGGACACTTAAAAAAACCCAAAATAAAACTTTCTGCTACTTCCTTCAAAAAACTTTAAAAATTCCAAAAAAAAACCTTTTAAGCCATCTCTGGCCTCTACCTTTAAACTTAAGTGTCCTTTAACGTAACGTCGAAGCAGTTTATTCAGCCCAGCCAACGACTGCTACTTTCTAACGTATGTTTGTTCATTCCACACTTAATCTTGGAATCTAAACTGCAAGTACTTTCTGTCAAACTTTTGTCACCCCTATAATTTCTGCGAAAAGGGGCTTCAAGTCCTGAATTCCAGCATATATTAAGCTTTAATCAACCATACCTTACCCGATTCTTCTGTTAATATTTATGAGGAAACATTATATAGAATATACTTATCTTTAGATAACCAAACTTGCCAAATATGCAAAATACCAAGCACTTAGCAAAATAACTGTCCAGCAAAGGCAACACAAACTTGTAATAACTCACAATATAGAAGTCGGTCAGAACTCTATTGACAATAGTAAGAGTCAGGTGACCAAAGAAGAAAATAGCATCTTCCAGCAAAAAGCAAACGCAACTGAACGAACAAACTGTGCAACATGAAACACCAAGTACAAAACTCTTAACTAATCAAATGGAAACAGATCAAGTACCCCAAAAACCGCACAGTTTCTTAACGTTCTACACCGTCCCCAACTCCTTCGTCAGAACACATCTTTGAATTACCAAAAAAAAAAGAGAAAAAGACTAAATTAAACGAAGAAAACAAACCAAAAAAGACGCTAGAGGAAATGCTGAAATCAACAGAAGAATTATTTAGCGACCAAAATTCCAATTCTCCTTAAAACTATAAAACAACTAATAGGGACTTCAAGTCCTAAATCCTAGCATATATTAAGCTTTAACCAACCATACCTTACCCGAATCTTTTTTTAATACTTATGAAGAAACAATTATATAGAATATACTTATCTTTAAATAACCAAACTTGGCCAAATATGCAAAACACCAAGCACTTAGCATAAAACTGTCCAGCAAAGGCGACACAACTTCTATACCTCACAATTATAGAAGTCGGTCAGAACTCTATTGACAATAGTAAGAGTCAGGTGACCAAAGAAGAAACTAGCATCTTCCAGCAAAAGCAAAATCCAACTGAACGAACAAACTGTACAACATGAAACACCAAATACAAAACTCTTAACTAATTAAATGGAAACAGATCAAGTACCACCAAAACCGCACAGTTTCTTAGCGTTTCTACACAGTCCCCAACTCCTTCGTCAGAACACATCTTTGAATTACAAAAAAAAAAGAGAAAAAGACTAAATTAAAACGAAGAAAACAAACCAAAAAAGACGCTAGAGGAAATGCTGAAATCAACAGAAGAATTATTTAGCGACCAAAATTCCAAATTCTCCTTAAACTATGAACAACTAATAGATTTCTTCGAAAACTGCACAGGATCTTCGGACCCACTAAGTATGGCAAAAATATATACTAATAAGATGTCTGAAGTCACAGATATACTGACAAAAATTTACTCTAAACTAAATGACAGAAATATTAAAAGTAGATGTACCCGAATTAGAAATAAAATTCTTCGACAAATTGATCCAAACTTCCATATCGAGGCAGACAGCGATACCTCTATAGACACATACTAACAAAATAATAACATGCAGGCAGTAAATTCAATAGAATCTAATGGGTATTACACCCATTTAGAAATGTTGCAAATACTAATCTCAAAATACAGACCAATGATTTTATGTTTACAAGAAACTAATATTAAAAGCAACACTGTACATAAAATTAAAAAACTTTAAAATTCTTTCTTTAATAATCGAGAACATGCTAAAATAGCCAGCGGAGGATTAGCGATATACATAAAGAAAGACATTGACAGTATAAGACATTAGAAACAAACCTCAAAACAATTGCAGTCATAATCAAAGACGTAACTACCTTTTTCGTATGCAACATATACATTTCCCCAGCCAAAAACTTAACCATAAAAATATCGACCTCTTAAACAAAATACCTACTCCACGACTAATTGTCGGAGACTGCAATGCACACAACTCTTAAGGGGTTCAAAAAAAATATCGAGTTCTAGGTAGAAAAATAGCATCCTTTCTGGAAAAACTTAACCTAAATCTACTTGATGGACAAGACACTCGTTTCGACATAAGCTCGGGTGAAGGTTCTGCTATTAACTCATCTATATGCAAACCATCAATAATTTTATGAAGAGTTTTTTAAAATGGTAATTATAAAATATTTTGTTAATAATACAAGCAATATTTTTTATTATTTACTGAAAAATTAGAATTTCATAAACTAAGCAATTTTTATAAACTATTTGGAAAATAGCATTTCAAACAAGATTCTGTTTTTTTATTTTTCTCTCAAAAAATAAAACAAAACTAGTTTTTAAAACATATTTGACATATATATATATATATATATTATATATATATATATATATATTATTATATATATATATATATATATATAAATTATTTATTTTTGTATTAAAACTTTTGCAGCTAGTATATTGGCTTCTTCTGAGGAGGGCTTCTGCAGTTTTGAACTTTCGCCTTTTTAACTTTTTTTTGTTGTTGGAAAAACATGTATGTAAATTATATTGTGTTTTGGCTATAATTGACTTAGTGTCTTGGTATTGGTTAAACGTTAATACCTACCTGAATGCTGCCTTTTCACATGAAGTCTAAGATTGCTCCAGATTTGCAAACTTTTTATTACATTCTAAGCAAGGAAACAATAGATTTACTTTGTTTAAACGACCTTTAGCACTAGTATATGTAGCATATCTAAAAAAAATATTGTATGATGATAATGCATTAAATTAGATGATAAATTAGAGGATAAAATGATATAGTTACCTAGATGTTTTCTTTTACATGTTCTGTTAAGTTTGAAGATTTCGAAAAGTTTATGTTACACTTAGTACTAACGAATCATTTTCTACTCACACAAAAAAAAACACAAGAGTTTAAATTATAAATACAAAACTAAATTTATAATATTTCACAACGGTTCCAAAAACCAACACACCTTAAAAGTATTCACACCCAAAGAATATTAGTCATACGCAAATATTCAAAACAGAATAAACAACCAAATATTCGACACAGTGTCTCAAGTAGGATTGCGTGAATACTCCTTGCAACTGCACGGAATCGACGATTGCATATGACAATGGATTATCTAGGAAACCATTAAATTTAAATTTTCTTTCTATAAACATTACTATACAACAGAGAAACTAAATATAAAAAAACAATAATTCGTATTAACAAATAAAGAAGGATAAAGCATGTCTTATAAAGAAAATTAGACCGGAAAAATAAAGAGAAGGATACAGTTGGCTTCGATTTCCTTCTGAAAACTTCCTGTATACTAAAAAATTAGAAAATTACCCCCAATATTAAAAAAAAGAGTCTACAACCAATCTATACTTTCCTGTTCTCACCTACGGTTCTCAAACTTGGACGTATACAAAGGAAAACATGAAAAAATAGCAAGGCCCAAAGAGCCATAGAAAGACAAAATGCTGAACCATCACGCTATCAGACAAGAAAAGATATACTTGGATCGCAACAAAACAAAAGTGACCGATGTATCAACGTAGATAGCAAAACTAAAGTGCAGTTCGCTGGAGCATACATAAGACAGAAAGACTGACAGATGGAATAAGATAAGTATACACTGAAGACCATATTGTTACAAACGAAAAAGAGGAAGGTCACAAATGGGATGGTCAGATAGATTTGAAGAAATACGCAGCCCGAAGTGGATACAAACTGTCTACAATAGAGACACGTGGAAGAAGGAAGAGGAGGCTTATGTCCAAAATTGGTCATCAAGAGTTGTATAGATAGATAGATAGAAGGCATGTCTTAAGAATGAAATATAAGGACCGTTGAAAAATAGGTAAAAACATAAAGACAAGGAATGCGAAAGGCCGTAATAAAAAATGCTTTGTGACCAAAACTGTATTTAATTTACAGACGCTAAAAATACGGTCATGGAGGAGGCTGGCTATTATGTACAGAACATGGAAAGGTATTTTAAGGAAAGCCAAAGACGGTCATTGTCGAAATAAGCAATCTACCATTTACTAGCCAACGGCTTCGTGCGATAAGTTGGTAAGTGGTAAGACACTCTTCGAAGCTCTCAAAGAGTTCATATATCTAGGGACATCAGTTAACCTCAATAATAACACATATGAGGAAATAAAAAGAAGAATAATAATTGCAAACAGGTGTTATCGTGGTCTATCAAAGTACTTAGCTAACAAACGTCTGTTTCAAAAAACTCGTATAAGGCTGTATACAACACTGATAGTTCCCTAACTAAAACAGATGGATCGATTCTATCGATTTTTGAAAGAAACGTGCTACGCAAGGTATTCTGAGCGGTCTGTGAGAACGGAATATGGAGGCGTAACTTTGAACTGCAGAATATCTACAAGCATACGTTTGGTGGTAAATATATTACCACTATAATTAAGCGAAATCAAGGAAACCACCTGAAGTGGTCAGGACATGTAGTCCGGGCCCCTGAAAGGAACATGATAAAAAAGATTCTAACAGCGCAACCCCTGGGAATGAGAAGACGGGGTAGACCAAAGCTAAAGTGGATGGACGGGGTAACCCAAGATGCTGAGAAAATCGGAGTCGGCAACTGGAAAATGCAAGCAAGAGACAAAACAGAATGGGGTAGAAAGCTTGAGAAGGTCGAGGCTCTCTAAGGGCTGTAGCACAGAGATGATGATGATGATGATCATGATGACATCTCTAGTACAAATTATAATTTTTAGCACTATTTGCGTAAGAAACACTATTAAATATGGTAATTGAAGACCAAAGTCCGGTAAAGGAGGACAACCATCAGAATGCAATGTCTCCTAATTCGTCAACATGAGAAACTGTTGCACACAAAAAGAAAAACCCACTCAAAAAGAAATATTCCATAATAAAATAGTTCAGGAAGTTATTAAATGTCTGATAGTAATAAATTTGATATCCGTTCTTATCAAAATTTAAAAAAATAATGGACCATTCTCTGTTATATATTTAAAAGATTTTACGGTTTCATCTGGTGATAACATGTGCTTTTATGGCGTTCCAAACTACAATATTATGGAAATTTACTAAACCATTTTATTGGTGTTCATAAGTCTCTGCAAAACATTACAATTTTCAGTCTAGCTACGCCAAAGCGTAATTAAAATTAATGGACTATATAATACGATATAAATGGTACAAGTTTTATGACTAAAGTTTATAGTTGAATATATATAGATATATATTCATATATATATATATATATATATATATATATATATATTATATATATATATAATATATATATATAATTATTTAATAAAATCAGGAAATAGATTCAAGTGAATCGCCGAAAGTTGAGATTGTGAATGGCAATATTGGCAATACTCTATTGCGTCAGGGTTTTACTAGTCAGTCAATAACCCAATTGGAAGCGTTTAGTACAGTTTTGTGCGACTTCCAGTGTTTACTTTTGACTTCAACTTATCTTTTTGCTCGATGCTTCAACTAGCTGTTACTAAGGTGATATTATTTAATTATCAGAAGGGAGTACATCAGTGTTGATTCAGTCCATCAGTTGATTTCTAGAAAAACTAAAGAAGCGGCAATATCTAAAAAAATCAAATAAATGGCACTAATTTATGCTGAATGAGGCCAATTGTTGTCGCAAATTCCTCGGCAGAATGTAGTAGAATCCCGTTATCCATATTAAAAGAGGAAGTTAGTAAAAGGAAAATACTTACCATTTCATGACAGTATTATGATGTTTCTTTCCTGATTTTTCCTCATAATTTACTATGGAATAACCAATAGGAGAATTTGTCCATCATGGCATGTGTTTGTTTTTTTTAAAGACAAATTACATGCTATAATTTTTTTTGACGGATATTTCCTAGTTAAAGTTGATTTCATGTAATCGAGTGAACTATCTTACAAGTAAAGTCGTCCCAGTAACGCAACTCAACAATGTTGGCAATATCATTTAAAAGTCGTCTACTTTAAAATTTATAATGTATAACCGAATTGTCAATATAAATGAGTCAGATATAACTAAATTATTAGAAGAATTTTTTACGAAGTACCAAAAAAATAAAATTTGCACCAATATTCTTTTTCATAAGATTTATGTTATTTTATAAGTTCATCTATAATTTAATTACATCGTATTTTATGCTTCTACTGAAGATTTACCATCTATTTTAACGGAAGGAAAAACCCTCTAAAAATTTAAAAATAAATAAAACAACAACCGTTAGCTAATGTTTTAAAAATGGTACAATGGTTATTGTGAAGAAAAATTAGCATTTGGTGGGATAACCTTTTTTTAACGACCGACTCCAAGGCGCTCCATCCTGCTGGAAGATGAATTGATGAGCTTCCCCTTCCAGACCTAATTGAAGTAGGTCAACACTACCGTACAGGACCCCTACAGTATCTGCCAACAACAGTCAAAAAATGGTATTTCAGTAACTATCATCTGGATATCATCCCATGTTGGTATCAAACGGAAATGAGAAACGCATGAATCACTTAATTAAGCACTTGACAAACATACTGGAACTTGCAGAACTACGACAATTCAACCAACTGCTACCTCCATCACCATGCCTCAAATGAGCAGAAAAGACTCAGAACTCTCTTGATACAAGCATTTGAAGAACTTTTACAGACACAGCGTTATGACAAAATTCTCTAAACAGATGCCTCCAAAGAAGAACAGGCTGTCGGCTGTGTCTTCAGTACCTCAAATAGAATAGTAGCATCATATCTGCTTTCTCCCAGATGTAGCATACACACAGCCGAACTGTACGGAATATGTAAGGCATTGGATTCGCCCATAGCTAATGAGAAATCATTAGCAATATGCATAGATTCTCTCTATGCAATTGACTCAATCAGAAATGTATACCTCATACATCCCATTGTACAGTGCATCTACAGTATCTGCCAACAACAGTCAAAAAATGGTATTTCAGTAACAATCATCTGGATATCATCCATGTTGGTATCAATGAAATGAGAACGCTGATCATGCAGCAAAACTGGCCTGCTCCTTGAAAAATATGGAAAACATACAAATTTATCAAGACCTAAAGGCCAGTATCAAGAACAATTAATTAGGCACTTGACAAACATATTGTAACTTGCAGAACTACGACAATTCAAAACCCTGCCCTCATCACCATGCCTCAAATGAGTAGAAAAACTCAGAGACTATAGAATATTATCAGAATAATTTACACTCGCCTTACTCATGGATATCTGATGTCTTCTGAAAACCCTCCTCGCTGTGAACATTGTAATAAGTAGGTAAAAGAAATAATAAATAAGACTTACTCACAATCAATTTAATTTAACAATCAGACGACCGGTTTCGCTTTCTACAATATGCAAAGCATCCTCAGGTCTCGATACAAAGTTAAACAAATGCTGAAATAATAAAAACCCATATTAGGGTGTTGTCTAATAACGATAAACAAAGTAGGTGTTGTAAATTACAATAATTATGCCAATATTACATGTCTGTGGTTTTATTTAAATGAGTAAGTTGAATAAAAAGGTATAAAATTTTTTAAAAAGTTAAACAGACAAGGTAAGGCCCACAATTGTTATAAAATAGTCTCTTCGATTGTAATAAATTAATAAATGAGCAAATAAATAAATAAAATAAACATTACTTACATGCCGGTACTCTATTAATAGATGGATGGTAGAACATGGTTGAAACTACTTTATATTGTTGAATGGAGAACTCAATTCTATCACTGCAGTTGTTTGACAGTAAACGGGAAGTTCTTGAGGAGATAGATTTGATCCAATGAATTAGAGATATGTGTGAGATTGTTTGTTAAATGTAAGTGATGTAATATACTATTGTGTTATTAAAGGCTATTTATACTTATTCCAGAGATATATTTTTGAAATGTGTGTTATTTATTGAGTAATTGTTTTATGAAGGTGACAGTTTTATGACAATGAATAGGTGTAGATGTAAAGATTGTGTGGGTGTGCAATTATTTTCACAACTTGTAGTTATCAAATTACTTTGATAAAGTTCTATTGGCAATGAGTTAATTATTGGAATAGTCAAGTAAATAAAATGTTAAAATACAAACAATTAAGGATAATTTAAACACACTAAAACAGAAAACACTTAGAAGGGACGAAACAAACATTGAATTTAAAAGGGGGAAGGACTTTAATGCACTACATCATAGTCTTGGGCACAATGAGTTTTTTTATGTTGTATCTATTAGATTTTAGTGGTAAATTTTGACAGATGTAGGTTAGCATGTGACAGTTCTTCTTCTGTTTCTCAATACTGTAAGTTAAGTTATCTAGTTTCATGAAATATGCTGTTATTAATGAATGTCTATAAAATTGTTTCAATTTAGATATCAAAAGTAAATAGATGTGTTTAATATTGGCATACTTTAACAATCATTAATTAATCAAATTTAATGTAACAATATGGATAATTGAAATACATCTTACAATATAACTAACTCAGTCTAATGTCCGAATAACTGAACAAATTTAAAGTAATTCTTTGGCAACTGAACATGTACATTTAATAATCAAATGTATAAAAAGTTTACAAAGTATTTTTGTTTTTTATTTGAAATTGATGTAGGTATGAGTTATCTGTCAGGGTATTTTTTAATTATTAGAGATATTTTTCTCAAAATCTGATATATTAAAATTAATATGCTAATGTGTAAACAAAGCAACCAATGGATAATTATTGATGGTAATTAAATTAATGGGCTCAAGAAATTGACTGAATTATAAAGCCTTCAATAATTAGTTGGTAGTTCAATATCCCGACAGTTGGAACCGGAAATTGTTATACGAACAGGTAGAATGATGTCTATTTAAACGTATAAGGTAAATTATTCTTATTTTAATTTTCGGTGTCAATGAAACAGATATTCCTCACACCTACATGGACAATGTGAGTTGTACAATTATTTTAAGTAACGTTTTAAAATTTTTTTCAATTAATAGATGTTTGTGAAAATTAATATTTCTATTTGAAATGTAAATTTGTGTATAATTGTAATTAGTAAAGATGTATTCAATTAATACAGCTAGTCTGAACGATTAACGTGTTATTTTTGGATGATAATCAAAAGAACGTGTTGAGTTTAAATCAAATTTTTTGTAAGATGATTATATTTCGGAACCAGATGGAATGTAATAATAAATGTGGGTTAAATAAGTTGAGGTACCATACCAGTTCAATACTGATATTTAATGTGTATCAAATGCATCTGATTATATATGGAATTCTGAAAATAAATGTTGTTTGACCATAATATTAAAGTTACTTCTGAAAATATGAATGATTAGGATAATATATGGAAAACTAATATGAAAAAGTTGAAGTTTGTGCTCATAAGTTTGCTGTAGGACAAGGAAATTGAGTGGTACAGGTAATGATATGTATATATTTTTTTTTTTTTTATATTAATAACTGAGTATACTGGTGTGTATTCCAGTTCTAAATTGTGCATTTAGTGTAACTTCTGTGTGATTTTTTAATGATTTTAGAATTTCTAAATGTTTCTAGGTTATTTAATAAGGAGCCTTTATTACAAGTAGAAGGATTGTGAAGTCTGTTTGTGATCAAAGATGTGGTTTTGTTCGATGGATCTGTTGGGAGAAAGTGATTGACCTGATGTTGGGCGTTCTATATATCTAAGATGTTCTCTTATGTCTAATGTTGAAGAATCTAAAGGTTACTACCGATGTAACAAGCATTGCAGGTATGGCAGCTCAACTTTACCACTCCATCTATACTCAAGTGAGTTACGTTTGTACTTGTTATTCAAGATAGTCAGTCCTAATAAGGACTGTAATAAGTCCTTAACAGTCCACCACATATTATCTAGATGTGTCTACTATAAACCTCAAATAGACGACTACAACTTAAAATAATTTAAGTGACCTTACTCGGTTATAAAAACATGTACAGGGTCGTAATTCGTTTATGTTGTTAATGTATCCCAACTTATATATAAACAGATTGTATATGTATGTAAAAATAGACATATTGTAATAAACTTTGTATCAGCGTCGATGGTCCATAGTTGCCGAGACCCTTATTTCAAATAAAAAAAAAATCTAAATCGGCTTAAGTCCAAACAAAAAAGTATGATTGAATAGGAAAGTTCAATACAATTTAAACAAGATATTAATCGCCATATGAGACCCATTTAAAATTACCGTTCACAGTGGCACTGTAAAACGTAATCTATCACTATTTTGTCACCTGTAATGACTAGATAGGACCGCGTATTTCCTCGCTCTAAATTTTACTATTATAAGTATAACTATTCAAAAGATACAAGAGGGAACGGGGAATTCTTGCTTGCATTCTATATGTTCCTAAAATACGTTTTAATATTAATAATAAAAATAAGTTGACAATTTCAATATTTTTTTAGTTTTAATAAGAAAATGACGTGACTTTTACTTTAATTTGATAATAAATTATGATAATTATATTATTTTTCGAAGAAATTTTTATTCAAACGATTGTTTTCTACTTTGACTTATCATATTTTATTTTTTCTCTATATGGATTAATAATTAACGTACATTATATAACTTTGTTCAATGTATGTAATAAAAACATTACATACATTGTGCAAAGTCTTAGTTACTTCCTATTCAGACGAAATGGTCAGTTGCTTTTAGCAAAAGTTGTATTAAATTTGCTTTCTATACGCGAAAACACATTTAATTAAAAGTTTTGGAATTGCACTTGAATTTACCGGGATGCTAAACTCGATGCCACGAGTCATTCTAAAGAGAAAACAAAGAGAGTTCATTATTATGTTACTCAACGCACGAAGACTTTGTAACCATATATATATATATATATAATAATATATATAATATATATTAAACTCTTAAATATTGGGTAAATCTGCAAAAAAAAAACTCACCTGTATCAATATTTCACCTAACGTTTGCGCCAAAGAGAATTTGGCTTCTTCAGGGCTGAAAGAGAATAAATTATAATTAGCTACCATATATTATCTAATAAAAAACATTTACCTACCGTGAAATTAGAAATGTCGAGTTATGATGTTAAAAAACTTTAGCTAGTAACAACATAGTGGTGTTTTTTTGTTACAATGTGCAAAAAAGTTTAATTTGTGAACGTTGGAAATGTATGGTAGCTTTGAACTTAAAACCAAAGGTTTACCCAAGGACAATTGAAAAACCCAATGTAACTACATTTAAAGGAAGTAATTCTTTGAATTGTCGGCAATAACTAAAATTTTTAATTGTTGTAAAGTTTGAATGTAATCTTATTCAAGTAAGTCTTACATAAATCAGATACCAAGAACAATACAACATCACAGATAACCAACTTGACTGATATATCTATTAACAACTAACCTACTTTAATAATATTTTTTTTCAAAAAAAGATTAACATTCCTTGCTTTTCTTAGATACATCAAATAAGATATTATTACAATACATGAACAATATACTAATTAAAAAAAAAGAATTTCAATTAGAAAATTCTAAACTAATATCTCCCCAGACTGGGATCTAACTTCATCGTTTTACCAATGAACCTTAACGAACATTCATATCAAAATAACTACTTGTAATTGTTTCGGCGCTTGCGATCTATGAAAACAGAAGCTCACATTCAAACTTTACAACAATTAAAAATTTAGTTATTGCCGACAATTCAAAGAATTACTTCCTTTAAATGTAGTTACATTGGGTTTTTCGATTGTCCTTGGGTAAACCTTTGGCGTTTTAAGTTCAAAGCTACCATACATTTCCAACGTTCACAAATAAACTTTTTTGCACATAGTAACAAAAAAAACACCACTATGTTGTTACTAGCTAAAGTTTTTTAACATCATAACTCGACATTTCTAAAATTTCACGGTAAGGTAAATGTTTTTTATTAGATAATATATGGTAGCTAATTATAATTTATTCTCTTTCAGCCCTGAAGAAGCCAAATTCTCTTTGGCGAAAACGTTAGGTGAAATAATTGATACACATTAGAGTTTTTTTGCAGATTTCCCCAATATTTAAGAGTTTACTATTTAACTACTGCAAAGATTAAAATTCTTTTCTGTATATATATATATATATATATATAGTATATATATATAAATATATATTTATATATATAATATATATATATATATATATCTATATATATATATATACTATATAATTATATATATCTATATATCTATATATATATATTATATATATCAATCTATATATATATATTAGCGATCACTCAGACGAGTGGTGGGTTCTTTTATCGTCAAAAGGTTGGAGAAAAAGACAAAGTTGATGGCTACGTTATCTATTTATTGAAGACGTTTCGCTTTTATATTCAGAAAGCATCAACAGTTCATCTAAAAAGAACAATATGAAAAAAAAAACACACAAGCATGGAAAAGTTGTTACATGTGTTACCTTAAACAGATATGTAGCAGTCAAAGACATTAAAAATTTAAAGAAGCTCAAGTAAATAGACATTATACGATAATATTGTATAGACAATGAATTAAACTAACAACCATTAGCAATTTGTTAAAACTTAGCACAGCAAAAGTACATGTGGTCTATTATACATGTAAATGTAAAAAAACATTAAATAGTGATTAAAGAACTAAGAATATCATAGATTCACTTCCAACAAATATATTTATATTTATGATTTGATTTTAACCTTAGGTAGCGTTATTAAAGTGAATAATATTGAAATTTAATAATGTAGTGTATAATGAATTTACCACTGTAGGCTTCACGACTGCTGACCGCTAAAATGGCGTTAGATTAAAGCAAACGGCGCCAAACAGCGTGAAAAGACAGCCAACCTTGAGGTCATAAAAATATGACAAACATACAAGGTGAGGTACCAACCCTAATTATAGAGCGGTATATTTAACAAAGTAAATGATTCCTGGGTGATAACCCGTCTTAAAAAACCAAACAATGAGAGAAAGAAAGGTATGATAAACACCAATTTCTCCAATTAATCAGCTTAGAACAAACAAATAAGTGAGGTCAGTTGTGTTGTTCTAAGCTGATTAATGGGAGAAATTGGTGTTACCAATATCTTTCTTTCTCTCATTGTTTGGTTTCTTACAGACGGGTTATCATCCAGAAGTCATTTTGAGAAGAAGTATATTTGTTTGTAGTCTTTAGTATGCTATAAGATTCTATGCAATTTTTCCAGATACAAGAATTTTTTTTAATATGTAAATTTTATTTGTACAATATTAGTCTAAAAATATTTGGTTGTGGCTTTTTTGAATTTTTGCTATTGGTGTGCACTATACGAATCACGTATTTATGATAAATAAAAGGATTCCTGTATGTAAAGGTTAAAGTTAAAACTTAAAACAATAGTTAAAACAGGTTTATAATTCATGGAGTTTTGTTTAAACGTTTTTAAAACAATCTATAATTGATTTTAATTATTGAATAAAGTATTGATTTTTAAAATAAAGGACAAGATAAAAACACTTTATAGTAATTAACTGCCAAGATAGTATTACTCTTAAAAATTGTCACGCGGGGTTTGTGAGATTCACAACCGAAAATAAAGAAAAATGGCTTAAGTTATATTGTTGTGTTATTAGGATAAATGGATTTATCCGAGTCATTCAATTTAAAATTTAAAAGAGAAATTTCCAGTCGTTGGCTCTATACCATATTTAAAAAAAAACTTACAATGAAGTAAAAACTTATTTTTGTAAAATTGTATAAATGGTATAAATTTGTTTATTAAAATTTTTAAAAATCATCCAAAATAGATTTATAAATTTACATCAGTTACAATTGATGTTACACAGGACCAATAATTGATTTTTACAAATTTGCAGGTAATATTGAACTGAACTTTCTTGGAAAAATGCCTAAAATTACTGACGGAGAGAAATATTAAAAAAATTATACAGAAGAAGAGCTTCAAACTGCCCTAGATAAAATAAACAACGGTTTCTTACAAAGTTTTAAGCCGCTATAAATTCCAAGTTCCACCCTACAATTTCGAAAAAGTAAAACATTTACAAAACGAAACTTAGGACCTACTCCAGTTTTACCAGAAGAAGAAAAAAATTTGGCAAACTTGATTTTCTAAGACCGTAGAAAGGAGTTTTCCACTTCGAAAGAAAGATTTGCAGGAATCAGTTAAATAGTTTCTTGATAGTTATCCCAGAAATAATCTTTAAGTAACAATCGTCCTGGTGCAACTTAGTACAAAGCTTTTCTACGAAGAGATCTCGGAAGGAATCTTTTCCCTTCAATATAAAATGATTATAAATGACCAATATTTAGCGACAATTTTTTGGTTACTAAATACCAATCAGCGTTATAAGTAAAGTAGTTCACAATCAACCCTAATTACAATTTGACTCTGTATTAAAAACTTTCACTTATTTGAAATAACGTGTTTTCAAAAGCTATCTTCCTTTATCTCCTTTTTATAGTTCTCTATCCAATTAGTAAAAAATGTTGGCGACAATTCTGGCATACTCCTCTCTATCTTGTGTGACTCTAAAGAATGCATGATCGATGCTAATGTTTGTCCAACGCCTTATGTTTTTATACCATGAGTATTTCTTTCTTCTAATGCCCCGTTTTCCTTCTAGATAATATCTTAATAAGCTTTAAAGAACTGGTTAAATTGAATTTCAAAATATATGACTCAGATAAGCAGTTTTTCTTTTTCTTATTGGTAGCAAATTCTCGTTCTCTGCCCACTTCGATTTAATACTTCGACATTTGTTGTGTGATCTGTCCAGGGAATTTTAAGTAGTCTTCTAAATACCACATTTCAAAGGCCTCCAATCGGTTCATCACATTGGCCTTCATGGTCCAGGTTTTTACACCATATAGCAGTATGGAGTAAATGTAACATTTTACAAAGCGATATCGAAGCGTTAAGTTAAGGATGCTGTTGCTTATCAAGGTTCTCATATTAGTAAATGCTGTTCTGGCTTTGCTCAATCCTGCTACGTATCTCTATGTCTGGATCTACATCTTCAGTTATCCAACTACCGAGATATCTGAACTTGGGGACCTGTTAAATGTTCTTATTGTTTACTCTTATACTTAATTGCATATTTCGTTTTGTACTATCCACCATTACCTTCGTCTTGTCTATATTAATCTTCATGCCCAGTCGTTCTCCTTCAGTGTTTATTCTATCTATTAGTCGTTGTAGCGCTTCTTGGCTATTAGCTATTATGATTGTATCATCAGCATAGCGAAGATTACTAATAGTATGTCCATTGATTTTGATTAAATCTTCAGTGTCACTTAAGGCTCTACCGAAAATCGTTTCAGAGTAACGATTAAAAAGGAGGGATGACAGAACACAACCCTGTCGTTTACCTTTTTCGGTTAAAAAATATTCTGTAAATTCCAGTCCTACTCTCACAGATGCCACTTAATTCATATAAAGGTTCTTTATGATTTTAAGGTCATTCTCATCTATCGAACGTTCCTGGAGCAATCTTACTAATTCTGAATGATTAGCACAATCGAACGCTTTTTGGTAATCTATAAAGCATAAGAAGTCATCTTTTTGCTGATCTCTGCATTTCTGAAGTAGGACAGTTAAGTTATTAAGTGCTTCTCTTGTGCCAAATCCTTGTATGAAACCGAACTCTGTGGAGCTAATGTTAATTTCACATCTGTTGTATATTCTTGTGTTAACTTATTTAACACAAGAATAGTTATCTTGTGTTAAAGATAACTTTAAGAAAAGTTTTAGGACCTGGCTCAATAAGGTGATCATTCGTAATTTGGTCGGAACTAACGAGCCCTAACAACTATATGTTGGAACAGGCAGTTATTTTACAAATATAATGCCAATGTACCGAAAATCTTTTTTCTTCAAACGTCAAATAATGATGACATTACTTATCTAACTTGATCCTGTCAAATTTGATGTGCCGGCAGCAGTTTTTTTTTTCTCATTTCTTTAGGCGGAGGGAAAAATGTTATCATGGCAACAATATGAAACATGTCACAAAGCAACAATACAAATGTCATTAACAACAATTAAACATCATTTTATTTATAGTAATGTTAAAAAGTACAATTAGTTAATGAGGCATTTTCAAAATTGAAACCGTGCAAAAATGTTCCCGACTCTTGATACGCATTGGTAATTGTTGATGATACTGATGGTCGAGAATAACTTTCAGCAATCATTTTCGATGTTGGCGGCTTGCGAACAACAATAAGCTGCCTTTAATAATTGCAAACAACTGTCAAACAACTATAACCAGGGAGACGCAAATCCCACCAACGACTAAATTATTTTAATTTCTAGACGTTACTTTCTAGACGACTTTGATAGTTGTCACAGTTAATTTCGAGTAAAAATAGCGTAATGAATTGTACTATTTAATGATTGAAAAATTGCTACGTTTGAAGAAAAAATAGTACACTTTATTCGGCAAAGAAGCGACTTTTCTTGAATTGCCCTTCTATTACGCGCCTCACTTCGTTCGGCGCGTAATATCGGGCGTGTCAAGAAAAGTTATGCTTCTCCGCCTCATAATATCTAGTATTTTTTTTTTTTAACTGAATATAAAATTAACAACATTTTTTATGATGTATGGAATTATTTTAGCGGCTTAATTATAAACTTTTTATTGAATACTATTTAATTAATTGTTTGATAATCGAAAACTAAATATTGAAACATTTTTTGCCTTTCCTCACGTTTCTTAAATTTATCAGCCTGACACAAAGAGGGTCTGAAATCAAACATATGAGTAGGTAGTGCGTTATCAACAATAATTATTATTACGCTTCATTTGAGTAAGAATAAAGACAACCGTCAGTTTTATTACCGTCACATTTTTATTAGTAAAATGTAATAATGAAACATGGAACCCTACTGATCCAAAACTTTTTTTATTGAGTTTAATGCGTTGACAACTAATGGTCATTGGCATGGTACAGTGAATTTTTACAGTCAGGTACCTAGTGTAGTGTGTTGTGTGTGTGTAGAGTAATTGTTTTGATACTTAGCAAAGTCGACGTCATTGTCTTTGCTAAGAGACGATAATTGTATCCGAACGTCTGCGGTCCCTCCGGTGAGTACTACACAGAGGGTTTATCCAAAACTTTGAGAAATTATTATTCATCAGTACTGTAATGTATACTTCCTTAGGACTATTGGACATAATATAACATAAAGCTACTCACGATAGGTTTTATTAATTTATTAAAATTTATAAGGATATATAAATTAACATTATCCTGTTCACATGGAGTCCATAACCTGTGTGTTGTCATGTCTGGTTGTCTTACGGTGGTTACCGTAGCTTTTTTAATACAACTCCATTTGTCTTCTATACTGACCGGTTGTTTAGATCTTGCCGTGATATCCACTATTGCCTCATTAATTTTTCTGTGACTTTTAGTTCTAACGTTAGGTTGTTTTTAAGCTGTTTATATAAATTTTCTTTACGGATTTTCTTTTAATTTTCTGAAGCTTAATTTCCTTATTTGCTACTACGGAATTGTGATCAGATCCGATATCTGTTCCAGATTACGTTTTTACTCCTTGCAATCCATTTCTGTATCTTGTTTAATCAATAAAAAATCAATTTGATTTCTTACGAGGTTATCATGACGTATGTTGTAGAGACTGCCAGGTGTAGAGTCTCCGAGGTGGCAGATTTTACCAGGGATTTGCAATGACTAATTTTTCTTTTTGACAGAGCTGGATTAGCATATCTCCCAAATCAAAGTCACCCACGATAACTTCAACACGTCCTCGCCCTACCTTTGCATTGAAATCTCCCATGATTATAAGAGTCTGGTTCTTCTTGTTCAGTTTCATTAACTCCTTAATCTCTCTGTACAATTGTTTTTATTCATTTTCAGGCTTGTCCAAGGCTGTTACATAGATTTGTAAAATGTTAAGGTCAACAGGATCGGCTTGGACTTATAGTGTAGTGCTGCTCTATCTAAGTATGCCACGAAGTTCCTTACAATTTGTTTGAGGCTATGGTAACTAGAAATCCAACTCCGTTATAATGATGGGGTAGGGTTATTTCCTGAGTAATATAGTGTCGCTTTATCTTTAGTTCATTTACCACTATTAGGCCATCTGATTTCGTTCCATTTCTTGTATAATGTTATGTAAAGACTTTTAACGTTCCAAGTACCCAGTTTTAGCTTTGGGTTTTTGTCCCACTTTCGGGTGGTTCCTAGCATTGTTTTTCTTTGTGGAGTTTTATTTTCAGACTTCTTCGCTGATCGATAATCACACTCTATAGTCCAGTCGTTGGAGAGTTAACTCCGAATTATACGAACTAGCTGAGTTTTACCGAGAATATTAATTTTTACGATTTCAAAAAAGATGCAAAAAGGTTTAGTCTCGGACTTCTCTTTGAAACTCCCCTCGGGAGATAAAGAGGGGGGTAAAAACGAAAAACAATCGATTTACCAAGAATCTGGTCGCCGCAGAAAAAAATGTTTTTATTTAAAAATGTAGCTGAGATAATTATAAACAAAAATGTTAATTATCACTTTTTATGTAGAATAAACTGTTCTCTCAGAAAAAACGCTTGAAGCTACCTTCGATTTTAAATGTCAGTTACGCGCCCGAAATCAATTTGATATCTATTCTATTCGTGTCCAATCGACAAAAACCAAGATTCGTTTCAAAGGTAAAGAATGCATGCAGTTTCCTATTTTACCGAGAATAAACTCAGTTTTTATGTGTTAAATAAATAAACGGGGCGCGACTTTTGCAATTTTTTACAATTCTCGTGAGATCAATAAAATTGATCACCTTCATTGACCATTCTTAGTAAAATATATATTTTTCGAGATCAATATTTAAAACCTATGACTTAAAATTTCAATTTTAAGTTGTGGCAAAAAATATGAGTTATTTAAAATATGAATAAGAAACGCAAAACTTAATATTTTACCTTACAAACGATTGCACCTCGGAAATGCATCCAATTATAGCAGAAGTTTTGTTCCCTTTGAAAATCGTACTAGTGTAATTTAAAAACAAATTTAAACGTTTTAGATCATTTGTTATGTAAAAGTTTAAATCTAGCGTTTTTGAAGCATATTTTAAATGTTCCACATTGTTTCGAAATCTCAAAACTAAAACTTTATGCTTCAAGTTTTGAAAATTACCCTCTAGTAATCGAAATTTTATAGTTGCCAGTCAATAAAATGAATAAATTGTACTGATCTCATGAAAATCATAAAAAAAGGCAAAAATCGCGTCATGGTTATTTACTTAACACCTTTATAAAATTTGAGTTTATTTGCGGCAAAATACAAAAATACGTACGAAAAGCTGAACTCTTTACCTAGAAAAAGCATCTTGATGTTTGTTGAGAGAATACTTGGATTAAACGATATCGAATTTTTACCGTCAAGCTGATTTTACTGAACATTGTTCTCGTGCGCGTAACTGACCTCAAAATCGATGGTCTCTTCAAGCGTTGTTTGCAGGAGAACAGGAATTTTACACAAAAAGTGTTAATAAACATTTTTGTTTAAAATTATCTTAGTTACTTGTTTTAGGGGAAACCCGGTGATGAAAAAGTTTGCATTATTTTGAGGTCTAAAAATTATTATTCTTGGTAAAATTCAGCTTATTCGTTTGATTTTTAGAGGTTGACGACTGGAGTGCTAACAGAGCATATTTTTTGCGACACTCGATTGACGTTTCTTAGTGTAATTTTCGTATTTATAATATTTGTTATATGTTTATTCTTAATTTACTAGCAACTTCTTACTGCCTGCTCACTACCAATAATATGTTGAGTCCTTGTTTACAGTAATCCCATCGAAATTAAAATGCATGCACCAATGACCCCTGACAATTTATGACCTAAATTCAATTGATGTTTGTTATTCAGTAATTTACTGGTAATCCCAAATGCTTTGTTAACAAGCATTAGAATGTAAGTGCTATTTGACGCATGTAAAGTATTTAAAAACATTTAAATTATTTATTATTTCGATAAAACAAGTTGTGGTTAGATTCTACCAAAATATGTTATTATTAGGTAACTTGAAATAAACGCGTCGTGAATAGTTTACACAAATCATTAGGTAATATACAAACTGTCTCACATGTTGGCTTATCTTGGCTAAGTTGCAAGGGTCAATTATTCACTTTCAAGTGGAAACGGATAATTGAAGACTAGAACAACGGTTTTAAAATCTAATTAAACAACTTCCACTTTACACATTCATCATTACTTTTTTTTACCCTATTTTAGCCATTGGGATTCCTTCTTATTGGATTAAGGTTATCACTTTGCCTTTTCTTGGCGTTCCTGTACTTCTGTATTCGTTTGGTAACTAACTTTTTTTACTTCTCTGTGGTCTTCCATTTCATTTATGTGGCTATTGTTTTCACTGTTTTATTTTTTCTAGTAAATAGTCTTTTATTTTCTCTACATAGCCCTTTGGTTTAAGTCTTTGTCTTTTTCATGACGTTTTTTAGTGATACCTCTAACGTTTTTTATTTACCAATTTTCATCACCATTCTTGTTTTCTTGGTATTAGGTCTCGTCTTTGCAGTTTAGATCTAAGTATCTCATTGAAATTTTAGTAAACTACAAAATATTTTCTTCCTTTAATTAATATTCTTATTTTAAAAATTTTTGTCATTTGACTAAATTTACACCAGAATCATGGTTATATTAAATTAAACTATTCACCTTAAATAACTTTTAAACTTATAATTTTTGGGAAAAGCGAAAAAATACGTCAATTAATATTTAAAAGAAAAGACATTATGTCATGTTTAAACTTGCTGGGAAAGGCACCTCCTCCCTCAGTATTATCCCATTTTTTTTTCTTCAAATAACTTCACTATTTTATATTTGGATTTTATTTTTATATTGATTTCAAAAATGTATAATATATTCGAATTAATGTGATTAGTTTATGAGATAGTCTTTGTATAAACTTTGCAAGAAAGAATCGAAATTGTAGGTTAGGTATACTAAAAAAATAATAATAGTACAAGAGCTGCTGCTAGAGTTTTTAATGAAACACCACAATACACAAGCAACTCATAAGTGTGTGATTGAACTGATACACAAATTTAGTAAACGTTTTAGGGCAAGTTAAGTTAGAGGCTGAGAAATCACAGTCACTGTCATAAATAAGCAGAGTAATCTGTGCATAAACGGAAGTTCCATCCATTCAAAATTAAATTGGTACAAGAGTTAAATGAAGAAGCTTTTGATCGTCTTCTCAAAATTTGCGAATTAGTGACACAAGACATCATTAATAATACACAATGGTTAAGTAATAATCGCTTTTCCCATGAATGCTCTTTTTCATGAAATATCTTGGTGAACCGATAGAATTGCCGGTATCGGGCGTAGAGTGATCCACATATTGTGCGTGAATTTCACACACAGCATCCTCAGAGGTTAAACTTAGTGTGGTATCTTAGGGGATCATATTATTGGACCCCTTTTTATCACTGAAATTTTAAATGGTGCATCGTATCCTAAGTTACGTAGGCAAGTAATTGATCATATGAGAAAAATAGTAGAAAATAGTAATAACCTTTCCGAAGATTTGGTTGTATTTCCACATGATAAAGCTCTTCCACATTTTGCTCCACCTCTTTGAAAATTTTTAAACAAAACTTCCCACTTATTGAATAGGTAAAAGATGACAAATGATGAATTGGCCATCTAGGTCACCGGATTTAAGACCCCTAGATTTCTTCTTATTGGGGGAATTTAAAGACAAAAATGTATGCTACTCAACCAGAATCTCTGGATGATTTACAGCAAGGAATAGGGGATTAATGTTGACAAATAAATGCAGACGTAATAAGCATTGTCAGAGAACAATTTTAAAATAGATTTTACTATTGTATGAAAGTGAATGACAGTCATTTTGAACAATTATTGTAAACATTTTTAGTAGTGAATTCTAAATGTCTGTAATAAAATTGTTAAAAAAATAATTTTTTTATACAGTTTTCTTGATTTTCTATTTATTTTTCTCATAAACTAATTACTTTAAGCATCATGTGTTGTACATTTTTAAAATCAGTACAAAGACGATAATCCAGATATCAAATAAAAAAGGGTAAAAGTATTAAAAAAAGGTTTATATGGGAGTGAGGGGTACCTTTCTCTAAAAGCTTAAATGTGACTCTATATTTGAATATGAATAATGTCTCTCCCTCAAATAGACATTCACATGTTTTTGCGCTTTTCCCAAAAATTAAAAGTTCAAAAGTTATTTAAGGTATATAGTTTTATCAGAACAGCACTGTATATAGGTAGATACATATACTTTTTTCACCAGTTTCATATTCTAGACTTTTATTTCAAACCTTGTTGATAATTCAGGGTTACACTGAAAAGTTACTCTCAATTAGAATGTCCAACGTTGTCCCTCTGAAGCAGTATAGACTCTGCTAGTTAGCTGTTAGGTCTGGGTGGATAATAGTTCTGCTTTATGTTCTCAATCCATTTCCAAAGACCACTGTCAGCGGCCAGACATCGGCGGTCAATGATATTGGGGTCTGGCGTTCTATTCACAGAAATAGAGAAAACTCGAGAACTCCGCTATGTCGGAAACAAAAAAATTAGTTAATTAGTTCGCAAAAACCTTTATTATGTAATTTAAGTGACAGTGATTGTAATAATTGTGACAAAGAAGCTTGAATTAATATCTCAAGAGAGGCAGAAACTAATAATAAGTGAAAACATTATTTCTATTTATTTTTATATTATATTCAAAAATAATAATAGTATTTATATGAAAATATTTTAAAACATATTAAAAAAATTAATGACTAATATTATTGACAATTTTAAAATTAAGTACATATGATTTTTTTATATACCATATTCTTTTATGTAAAAAACGTAAATATTTTGATACTGATTATTTCATTATATTATTTCTTTAATAAAATATTTCTCTATGGATTATTTTTATAGAAAATAGTTTCCATGTTTCACATGTGTGTTATAAGACAATGCATCTTTTAAGAATGGTTTTCATCTTTGCTAACCTTTGTATTTTATTTTCCAAAAATATGTATGTATAAGTTTCCTTTGTTGATGTTGACTTTGCTGTACTATGAATCTTATTAAAACACCGTATATATTAGAATGTTGTTAATAATTACCCTCTATATTTATTTTCGCATAAATTAGCAGGAACAATAATTCCTTTTTAATAATAATTAGCACTCGTCAGTTTTAATTTTGTGACAAGACTGCAGTATAATGAGATATCATGTCGAGACCTATCAATCTTTAACATTTCAGTTCATATTATAGTTATTGGTGATATGGCAACTCTAGATAATTTGTTAAGAAAAAATTTCGATCGATATTTTAGTCTGTAGTTCAGTGTATTATAATTTTTATTGTTTATTGTTTATGCTTTTGAAATTCTACAATAATTTGAAATATAAAATCAAAAAGCAGTGTTGCTCGATTTTCAGTAAATAATGATCTTCATTTCGAATAACCACTTTTAATTTGAGATGTCAATATTAATATTATTAAATTTTGTTCGTTACTTTAAAGAAATATTGAGTGAAATGATATCTCAGCTTTCCGAATTGCTTATAACAACTGTAAGTTGCCTACATTTGTTGCAACACAACAACTATAAAGAATTACCTATTATAAATTTTTTTTATAAAATATGTTTTTTTAGTTTTTAGAGATAATAGGGTTCACTTTCTTCTTATAGACGACAAAACAATAACATGAAAAATTTTATGGATTTAGTATGCCCAATTAGATTTTAACACGTTTTAACATTATAAGTAGATCTTAAAATTTAAGTTTATTTGGAACAGTTTCATTATTTATATTATTTTGAAATTAATAAAATATATTAAATTATTGCAGAAACTTATTTTAATTACACAGAAGATGTTGAAAACTCGTTTTTTATCGTAAGTAAAAATGTTGAATATTTTAAAATTATTTTTAATTCTAAACATAATATTTCGTTTATATTATTTTTCAATGTCAAAAATAAAAATATTTTACTCTTGAGTAAAATTCATATTTTTTAACACACTTCATATGCAACTAATAAAAGTTGATATTTAATGGTATATCGTCAAGATATTATTAGTATCAGTATATATTACGATTTGTATGAAAAAATAATACTTCTTTTACCTATTTCGATACAATTTTATGATATTTTCTCGAGTTTGAGCGAAACGAAAAAAGTAAATTACGGACACCACAGAATAATAAACAATCAGAATGCCCACTCTGCTTGTCAAAATAAGTACGGGCAACTCGAGCAGACGGAATCGGCCAGGTTTTAAAACGAAACCAGTTTATTCAGGGACATTTATCTGGCGTGCATAGAAAAATTAACCCATTTAATTAAAATTAAATTACAGTTCTGTTGTAGCTTGTCACAAATATCTCAATCCGAGTCCATGTTTTCGTTTAAAATATGGCGATCCTGTGATGACACACTTCAAAGGCAGCATCTGAGAGTGGGCATTCTTATTTTCTATTATTTATTCTGTGATATAGGTATTGAGTCCAGGCTGTGGGGAAAAAGCATGATACTATAACAAACAAGATATGCTCACTTGCCGTTCTAATTTTGATCGACTTTGCGCATGTCGTCATGGTGAGACAAAGCCAGGGACTTGTTTGTATCATATTTTAACGATGCAACATATGGCAACGTTGTTCCATTACTGTAATGAACAACTTCAAAACTTAAACTGTTAACGGTAAGTATACCTCGATGTCATATCTTGCACTAATAAGTCATAACTAGTTACTTTCTGTAAAAACGTGTTTTGAAAATTAATAAGTAATTTGTAAAATTAATTAAAGAAATATATGAATCTACGATTTGATTGTGTGTATTACAAACAAAATAAATATTGCTACAAAACATAAATTAAATCTAAAATTCAGGCAAAATGTAAAGCATTTGACCATAAAGGAAAAGCGGGTCAAACTTGAGACTTTATGAATATTATTTAGACATTTATTTAACAATCTTTGTGATTTTTCTTTTGTACTATTGTAATATCTTTAATATTTTGATTTAGAATTTGTATTTTAAAATACATTTTACATCTAAAAAAAGTAATTTTACATCTTCGCTAACATTTACATATTTTGCAGCTTCTATTAAGTTTTTTAAACAATTTTTTGTTATTTTTAATGTGTCGCCATTATAACTACGAAAAATATGTTCCAGTTCACTACATACATCCAAAGTAACTTTTTTTAAAGACCTATCAAAAATAAAGTATTACTTCAAGTATTACTTGATATATTAATTCTCTGCTGTTATTAATATTAATTCTTTTTATTTATAAGTCTAGAATTGCATCAAATGAAAAATTTAAAATTTAGTTTTAAAGTTTAACTTGCTGTCATTAATTTTGTCAATTTGGCATTTTGACAACTTGTCTCAGGCTTACGTCACAAGAACATGCGCGTTGACTTATCTTGTTTTGTTATAGTATCATGGGGGAAAAGTACTCTCTAATTCAGGAATTTATGTAATGTGGTCCTAGGTTATAAAGGGCAACCTCAGAAGCAATCCCCAGTTCATTCAACAAAAAAATTTTGGTTATTGTTTTATTTATGAGTATTTAGAGGTGCAAAATACGTATTTTTTAAGTATTTTCATGTTTTGCCTAAAGTGTTGTAACTGGATAATTTCAGTATAGATTATGAAAGTACTCTAAAAGACCTTCAATTTGAGCCAGTTTACGTTCAATTTAATTTATTTGTTATTGCAAAAATGACGAATGAAGGTCAAAATTAAAAAACGTAATATTTATTGCAATATTGCTTTTTATTTCTTTCAAATGTACAACATTCATGCCTATAAAATTACGAATCATATGAGCCGTAGTAGGCCTAGATCACTTAATTTTTTGCTGAGATACGTTAATTAGTTTATCCCACGATCTTAAACTTTGAATGCTCATAGTAGAGTTTAAAAAAAATGTTAAAAACAATTATTTATGAAGTTGTAAAATTGCAGTTATAAACATTTAGAGCTGCAGTGCCCCCTATGTTCCCTACAAATTTCTAATTTGAAGATTATTGTAGCTTGTTTCGAGACGAACATTTACAAAAAAAAAAGTTTTCCTACGACTAGTAGGACCCGAGTTAGCTTAATTTTTTTTTTTTAATCACAGAGGCTTTATTAATAAGAATTAAGGAACGAATCTGGCGGTATTTACTACTTAAAAACCCAAAGTCTTTGTATTCCCGTTAAATTACAATCATTATGTATTGTTAAAAAATGACGAATAAAGTTTACCTTTATTCAATGTAGCACGGAAATCGCGTTTGGCAAACATTGCGGATGTCGTAAGCACGGCCTAAAATATACGAGAATATGCGAAAAATGTAATCGAGAGAGTTGCGAAAATAATCATATTGCTGAATATGAACTAGATGACGCAGAAAAAGAATGTGAGAGTGAGATGGATGTTTTGGATGAATTGTTATAGGATTCTGAGGAAATTGTACAACCTACTAAAAAAAGAAAAATGAATCAAAACTAAGTATATTTCTGATTTTATAAATATTGAATCTCATTTTAAAAACCATATAAATAAATTACAATTATTTTACTGTTTATATCTTTGTTTTACTAATTTATTCCTTCTATCAAAGTAATTTGTAATTTAAGATATACGTATATATTTCAAATCAATTTTTTTGGTTTTTTTTGTTGGAAAATAGATTGTTTTTAAATGGAAATTTTATTCACTTGAACTTTAATTCATAATTTTTACTGATAAAAGATTACACAGCGGGCAGAGTAGATAAGTATTAAGAATAAGATAAATACTGAAATAATATCAGTGTATATTTTAGAATATTAGATTTTTTTAGAACTCAGTTTAACGTTAAGTTTTAAACGTTTAACAGTATTGTGTAAGTAAAAGATTAAAAAAAAATTGAATATTAAAAAAAATTAGGGGTGTTGGGGGTGGTTTTTTAAGGTGAAAGTATTCCAGATGTTATTATTTTGACGAGCTACCCTAGATTAGACCATACGCTGAAAAAATAGTTGGCAAATACCAATGTGGCTTCTGTAGACAGAAGTCAACAATAGACCAGATATTTGTTCTGCGACAGATCCTTGAAAAAACAAGTGAATATAACATCGACACACATCATCTCTTCATAGACTTCGAAAGCATATGACAATATAAACTGAGAATTCCTAACAAAAGCAATGAAAGAATTTAATATACCAACAACACAGCTAATAGAATTGATAAAAGAAACACTAAAAGTAGAAAGTAAAATCCGGATACAAAACGAATTAACGGAAACAATAGATGTGAAAAAGGGACGCCAGGGAGACGCTCTATCATGCATATTATTCAACATCATACTTGAAAAAATAATAAGAGACACAACAGTTAATACCCGAGGAACAATAATTAATAAAAGCGTGCAAGTACTAGCATTTGCAGATGATGTTGACATAATCGCAAGATCAAGAAGAGAAATGATAGAGGCATTCACTCAAATAGAACGAGCTGCAAAAAATAGTGGTCTTGAAAATCAATCAGACAAAAACAAAATATATGCCTGCAAATAAAAACGCACAAATAAGGCAGCTGCCAAATTTAACAATAGGAGAATACAACATTGAGGCGGTAAAAAAACGTTACATACTTAGGATCCCTAGTTACGTCTGATAACAACGTTGCAGAGGAAGTGAAGAGGAGAATATTTATTGCCAATAAATGTTACCATGGCTTAATTGGGCAACTAAGATCAGATAACGTCTCCAGAAAAACAAAATGCCAAATATACAAAACCTTAATAAGACCGGTACTCACATACAGTTCAGAACCTGGACACTCTCTAAAAGGGAGGAAACGTTGTTAGCCACCTTTGAAAGAAAAATCTTGCGACACATATATAAGGGCACAAAAAAAACGGGATTTGGCGGAGAAGGTATAACTTTGAACTATACAACATATACCAGGATCCGGATATCATAACATTCATTAAAATAGGAAGGCTACGTTGGATTGGACATATGGAAAGAATGAAAGAAGGCGAAATACCAAGCAAAATATTCAAACAAGTGCCAGTAGGAAAAAGAACAAGAGGAAGACCGAAGCTGAGATACGTAGAACAAATAGAAAATGATATAACAACATTAAAAATTAAAAACTGGAAAAAAAATGCACGAAACAGGTCAGAATGGAGAAGAATCCTTGAACAGGCCAAAAGGGTTGTCGAGCCAGAGATGATGATGATGACCCTAGATTTAAAAAAAGCTACTTTATAAAGCACACCGTTCCATAAATGGAACAATATATGGAAATCAACACCATCAAAGCTTTAGGAGATATAAATAATAAGACCGGACCATGGCAACCACCGGAGGTATTCCGACAAATGTACATAATTATTACTCGTTTACGACTTAGACATACCCAGTTCACTTATAAACATTTGTTTAAAACATATGAACATGTGCTAGTAAAAAAGTTTGAAAAAAAACAATCTTAAAAATATTTCAAATCCAGAAAACACTATCGAGAACATACTTTTGTTTTCAAAAGACCTTAATTTATCAGGCAAAGTGTAACTAACTTTTACCAATCCGCTTACCTTTTAAGGTTCAAGAGAGATTTTTTAAATAAAAAAAAATTAATAAAGATTTTCTAGGTTAGAGCGTATACTTAAGACCTCTACTACATACTATATCTCTGCAGTATACGGCCAACAAATATTTTCAAGTCTTAGTTTATATGAACTCTACTTTTTTAATGTACTTAGTTTTAATGAAATTTAAAGAAATTTGGCGAGAATAAAACCATACAAGCGAGTATCAAATAGTTCATCAGGGATTTGGAAAGTAAACCAAAACCTTATCACCAATATCTGATGTTGAGAAATGTCTTTTAATTCTAAATTTAACACATGTTGGGTTTTGGAGTTTCTTCTCCTTCTTTGGGTGCCGTCTCATAATCGGAAGTTGGATGTCATCATCACTATCGTTACTTCATCTACTGCTGCTCTGAAGAGTTCTATAGAACTTCATTTAAACCAGTCCCCTCTCATTCTTTAACCATGACACTCTCCTTCTTCCTATAGTCCTTTCTCCTTTTATCTTTCCCTGTATTATCAACCTTAGCAGTTCATATCGCTGTCGATTATTACGTATCGTAGATACTGTAACTTTCTTATTTTTATTGTGTTTATTATTTCGCATTCTTTGCTCATTTTTTGTAATACATTCGGATTAGTTTCCTTCTGTGTCCATGCTACTCTAAGAATCCTTCTGTATGACCACATTTAAAACGATTGTAACTTATTTATGTGTTGCTGCTTCAATGTCCAATTTTCAAGTCCATATTGCAGTATCGAAAACACGTAGCATCTCAGTGCTCTTACTCTCAGTTCTAAATTTAAGATCTGTGTTGCAGAGAATTGTTGTCATTTTTTAAAAACGCATTTCTTGCTTTTTTCTATCCCAGCTCTTATTTCGGTTGTTTGATAATTATTATTGTTTGAAATCCAGGCTCGTAGGTATTTGTATTTAGCAACCCTTTCTATCGGTGCATTTCCCAATGTATGTTTGTTGGTATATTTGTTTTCTTTTTTATTATCATGTATTTGGTCTCCTTTATATTCATTTTTAGTCCATATTGATTACATAAACTATTTGTTTTTGTTTAGCACTAATTGTAGTTATTCAGCGGAGCTTATCATAATCACGGTGTCATCTGCATATCTTATGTTGTTAATAGATCTTCCGTTAATAATTATTCCTTCACTTTGAGATAGTAATGGTTCTTTAAAAATGGCTTCACTATATACATTAAACAGTAATGAGGACATAATACATCCCTGCCTAACTCCTCTTCTGATTTCAATTTCTGGACTGGGTTCGGTATCTATTACGATTTGTGCTCTTTGATTCCAGTAGAGGTGTGTTATTATTCGTAAGTTCGTAAGTCCCTATGGTTTATGTTTTTTGTCTTTAGAATTTGGACTAATTTTTCATGTCTTACTTTGTCAAATGATTTTTCAAAATCAACGTAACAAACGACACCTTTATAGGGAGTTTCGACACCTTTATATGGAGTTATTTGTAACAAAAATACAAACAGACAGACAGAAGGACAGGTACCTAAACAATTTTCAGAAGGACCTGTCAAATAATTAAAACCCCAAACTACAATTTTATTATGCATTTAAAATTATCTGGCTCATGTAGTATATTTACTAGTTTCTTTTTAGCTGTGTTAGATACGCATATGTAAGTTACGGCACTTTTTCATTATAAGTTTAAATTTTTCGGTCAAAGTGTCCTGTTGATTTTCAAAAAAGTTTAATTTAATTTAATTATTGTAATTTTTTTAGTTTCTAATGGATAAAAAAGATTATGAATCATGTGTTTCATGTAATGAGCAACAAGGAAGTGTAACGAAGAAGAGTAAGAACATATTGTTATAAAGAAAAATGTTACAGAAAATTTTGCAAAATGTAACAAAAGATGAGTACTAACACTTGGGGAACCATATCCTTGCCCTATCACAATCTATACCTATTTATACGGTAAAATACGATATGAGTGGTAAAAAGGGTCTCCTTATTGTCAAAATACATGTACGTTAAAATAGTATGTACTGTTTAAAAAATTAAAAATCGTACCCGTCATTCTCTTTCATAAGGAGGTTGAAATATCTTTATATATAAAAATCTCGTGGCACGATGCCAAGCTTATTATTCAAAAACCATTCAAACCGATTGCGATTTGTGAAAATGTACTTGTTTGGCCTAACTTTGAAAATGACCATCTACAAAATATAAAAACCCTAATAGAGAAAAGCAGTGGAATACAATAAACCTGTAGTTCAATATTTATCGATTTTCACAAAGCCTTTGACACAGTTGCGCTAAGCAAAATATTACAGGCGCTTAAAGAATGCAGGCTAGATTATAGATATACTAAATTATTATACAAAATGTACCTGCAGGCAACAACCACTGTCAGATTACTTACTAACAGTAATCGCATAAAAATAGAACGGGGGGTTAGACAAGGAGACCCAATGTCACCTAAACTTTTTATTACGGTGCTAGAACATGCTTTTTAAGAATTTGTATTGGATGACAAAGGGAATAAAAATAGATGGAGAATATCGAAACAACCTACATTTCGCCGATGATATACTTATAATAGCTGAAGATATAGGTATGGCAAGACTGATGGTACAGGAACGTTGTGGCTACAGAAAATGTAGGTTTAAATATAAATATCTCCAAAACAAAAATTATGACCAATTAGGTACGCAACTAGAACATCAGTATTGGTGGAAAAGAAATAGAACTCGTAGATAGATATAAATACGTGGGACATGAAATAATGATTGGCAGGGATAACCAGACTCATGAACTGAAGAGAAGAATCGGCCTTGGGTGGGCAGCATTTGGAAAACTGAGCGAAACTTTTAAAAGTGAGCTGCCCACATGCCTAAAGAGAAAGGTATTTGATCAGTGCGTCCTACCAGTCTTGACATACGGAGCAGAAACACTTACCTTAACAAAAGCAGCAGCTACCAAACTGAGAGTCACGCAGAGAAAAATGGAGCGGTCCATGTTATGAATAACTCTGCGAGACAGAATAACCAACGAAGACATCAGGAGAGGAACCGGAGTGACTGACATCATCGAGAAGATAGCCAGACTAAAATGGTGATGGGAAGGACACATAGCCAGAAAGAAATATGGGCGATGAACAAAGAGGTTATTGAAATGAAGGCCAAGAGAAGACAAGAGAAGCGTCGGTCGACCACCTACAAGATGGACTGACGATTTAAGAAGACTCAATAAAAACTGGATAAGAGCGGCGCAAGATAGACGGGGTTGGAAACATGAGAAAGAGGCGTATGTTCAGCAGTGGACTCTTGAGGCTGGATGATGATGATGATAAACTTAGGAGATATTTTTTATCTCGATAAATAACCCTTAATATTTTTTATTGTAAATTCAAAATGTTTTATACGACTCACCTCTACAGTTTTAGTTCATTTCATTCATATAATTATCAAATATTATAAAATGTCGGTAACAAACGTTTATCAAACTGTTTTTTTATATATAGTAAATAGAGAACGACTAAGTTATTCTGGATTTTGAAATAATTATTTTAAATACTAGGAAGATCTACTGTTACAGTGGTAGTTTATTTAAACATTAGGTAACGTTTAAACAAGTTCACGTCTGATTATTTTTGTTTCGCTCAAACTTGAGAAAATATGATAAAATTGTACAGAAATTAGTTAAAGCAGTCTTATTTTTCCATACAAACAGTTATTATATACTGATCTTAATCATACACCATCAGATATCAACGTTTATTAGTTGCATATGAAGTGTATTAAAAATGTGATTTTACTAGTAAAATATTTTTATTCTTTACACTAAAAATTAATATAAAAGAAATATTAGGTTTGGAATTAAAATAATTTTAAAATGTTTAACATTTTTACTAACAATAAAAAACGGTCCGTTCTCCTTCTTCCACTCTGGTACGGAGTGATGACGACAGACTGATTAGCAATGTATTTTGGGAAAGACCAGATGGTAAAAGATCGACAGGAAGGCCTAGAAAAAGGTGGAAAGACGCTGTCAGGGAAGACCTGGAGAAGATGGAAGTAAGGCCATGGGAAATAATAGCACAGGATCGGAATCAATGGAAGGCAATAGTAAACGCGGCAAAAACTCACGAAGAGTTGTAAAAGGCCAATGATGATGATGAATACATTAAAAATTGAGGTTTTTGCAATGATTCAATACATTTTGTTAATTAAAGTTAAATTTAACAATTCTAAATTAACTTATATGTATCATAAAAATTAAATTGAATATACTAAATCCATAAAATTTTTCATATTATAGTTTTTGTCGTCTGTATGAAGAAAGTAAGCTCTATTAACTCTAAAAACTAAAAAAAGTATATTTATAAAAAAAAAATTTATAATAGCTAAGTCATAGTCGTTGAATTGCGCCAAATGTAACAAATTACAGTTATTGTAAGCAAATCGGAAAGCTGAGATATCATTGCACTTAATATTTCCTTAAAGTGACGAATAAAATTCCATAATATTCAATATTGACATCTCAAATTGAAAGTAATTATTCTAAATGAAGTTTATTATTTACTGAAAATCGAACAGATTTTTGATTTTATATTCAAATTATTATACAATTTTAAAAATATAAACATTAAACCTTTGATTTGTTTCACGCAGTTTTATTTTGTATATACAGGGTTACGCAATTGAACTGTTACCTATTCAAACGACCATAATTTTTTTGTGTGAAACTATTTTTATTGATGCAAATGAAAAATGTGTGAAAATAATCAAAATTTCAGAATTCACTCACTTTAGCTAGATGAGGCCACCTTTTGCCTTGACTATGGCCTTCAAATGATCAAAAAACGAGTTGCATGTTGCACGAATGTGACCTTTCGGTATTTTGACCCATTCACTTATAATTGCTTTCTTTGGCGCATCCATACTGACATATTTTTTAGTCCTCACGTGGCTCTCCCAAAATAGACCAGATGGAATAGTCCATCGGATTTGCATCTGGCGAATTCTAAAGCCGTTGTGTGGATAAAATGAAGTGTAAAACATGGTTTTTTAACAATTTTTGGTTTACACTAGCTTTATGAGATGATGCTGAGTCTTGTTGGAACGTCCATGGTTTACAACCGAAATGATTGCATGCCAACGGCTCTAAAGCAGCTTTTAAGATATTTTTCCGATAATAAGTTGCAATAATATTGTTCTGAAGCTATTTTTCTTGTGGCATTTTAAATTAATTACTATTTATCTGGGAATCAGCCACAATTAAAGATAAAAATACGTTTATTAACGTGTCAATTTCCACTTTGAGAATCGTTCTCAAAATAAAAACAGTAAATGTATTTATTTACTGTTTGTATTTTGAGAACGATTTCCGAAGTGGAAATTAAAACGTCAATAAAGTATTTTTATCTTTAATTGTGGCTTATTCCCAGTTTAAATAGTAATTAAGTTGCATTAACTTTGACACCATATTCAATAAAAACAATTGGACTTGAGATATACCATTGCTTGAGATGGGAAACTACTTCGGGTAGCCGTTCGTAAGCTCAAACTTTCGTAGGTGCATTCAGTCAAGTAAACACGATCATTTTAACAGGTTATGAACTGCTCAATAGAGAAATTTTTCTCATTAGAGAACAATACGTTCGGAAATTTGCCATGTTCGTGCAGGCGTAACAACTCCTTTGCTGTTTCAAGCCGAACTTTTTTTTTGCTTTGGTGTAAGATTGTGTGCTTTTTGGAACTTGTAAGGCTTGACTTTGAGTTCCGTTTTTAATATTCGTTGCATGCTTCGCTGGGATATTTTCAATTCATTGGCCATTTCATTACCACTATGACGTGGATTTCGCTAAGTCGAGTCTTTACTTTCCGAACCATTTCAGATGATGTTGCTATTTTTATTTCGTCCACCACTATGGCGTTTGGAAATGCTACCAGTATCATTATAACGAGTTATGGTGCGATACACAAATATTTTATTCACTTTAAGGTGTTTGAGCTAATAACCAATAGCAGGTTGTGATTTTCCAGCCAAGTATATAGCAATTACACCATTATGTTTAAATTCCATTGCGAATAGCTTTTGTTGTATGTATGAAACTTAAATGCAAATACTTTTGACGGCTTATAAACAAGTGTTATCAGGCCAACTTTGACGTAACTGTCATTATCGATTTGCCAGATATATCAGATGTGAAGTTGGTAACAGTTCAATTGCGTAACCCTGTATTAGTAGTGAATAATTGTTAGTTTACCGGCAAACATAGATTACCTGTTATTCCTCTCTTTACATATAAGGATGAGATTCAGATTTATTGCGAAAAATTTACTTCTACATAATTATCAGTAATATTGTTCAAATATGAAAATATTATAAAATTATTTTATATTATGTATTTTTGACTTATCCTATAAATAGACTACTGAACGTTAGTTTTGTCATAATTGCAAATATGTAAGAGTTAAAAATATTTATGGGAATTAACATTTTTATGTTCATCTAATAAAAATAAGTTTATGTTATATGATATTATATAAAACAATTTCACACAATGTTACAGTACATTTTACATATTATATATATTTCTAGGTTAGAGCGTATACTTAAGACCTCTACTACATACTATATCGCTGCAATATTACAGCCAACAAATATTTTCAAGTCTTAATTTATAAGAAGTTTCTTCTTATAAACTATATACAAACTTATTTAGACTAACACTTGGCGACAAACGATGTATCCTAAATGAGTTATTTGCTAAAAATAGTATACCTACGTTATTATTATTTCAAACAGAAAAATTTAAATACTTTGTATCAAATCGTTACGTTTGAAGTCGTTAAAAAATTGATACGATTGTAGGACCTGTTTTTTATGTAAAACGAAATGTTTTTAAAGGAAATTTCACAAAAGAGTTCCAAGGTAAACACGTCCCTTTTATGTGTTTCTGCTCATAAAATCAAATGCTTTTTACGTTTAGAAATGGAGAGATATAGAACGGGACTTTCTAAAGACTCGTTCTAGATAACCTACTTAAGAAGTTGTATAGCACACAGTATCTAATAAAATATCATGTATAATGTAAAGTTTTAAGTTTTGTTTCAAGGTAAAGATCTTTTCTATGATGTAGTTAAATGTTTTTAGTTACATACAGCGACTCATAGCTTAAATGATGCAGTAGCTACTTAATAAAACTAGATTATCTTTTAAAGTCTTTTAAAATAGTATATGCTATTTTTTGGGTTTTAACCCTTAACTGGTTACGTTATCTTTAATTACATAAATGGTGACCATGGGTCTGACAGACTCTTGGCTAAAAAAACTGTTTTTGTCAAGTTGGCACCTGAAAATGCAATAAAACAGTTTTTAATAATAAGACAGTAGGTATTGTAGTGTCATTTTTATTTAGTGAAAAAACAAACTCAAACTGTAGGACTCATAACCAAAAAGAACTCCTGTAGTTCTGCCTTGGTACAGGGTCATACGCCTTTCTCAGGCCTTTCTCTCACAAATACCAAATCTATATCTCTATTTTTTGCTTTTTTCTTTTTCAATAGTTGTTTCAGTGTGTATATATGGTCTACGCATTATCTTCCTGTCGTGAAGCCTGACTGATTCTCCCCGATTTTGCCTTTTATCGCTTGCTTTATCTTTTCTCGAAGTATCTTCTCATTTAATCTTTCTATTGGCTATATTACGCTTATTCCTGTTTAGTTTTCGCATCGTTTTATATCTTCCTTCTTAAACTTTGGAAACTATTCTCCATTTATGGGTATCTGAAATATCTATTTTTTCATCCGATGTACTTTTTTTGAGCCGTACTTAATAAGATTCCTCCAGGTTCGGTGCTTTCTTATTTTGAATAATTTTATGGTTGTTCCATTTCCCCATCTGTTATCTCTATTTTTTGTTGCGGCTTGCTTCGTCTTCGCCTGTTTCATTTTCCAATGAATTGTTGTCTTTGTTCTGTTAACAGTTCCCTGTAATAGTCCTTTCTTTCTTTGTTCTGTATATTTTCCAATTGAATTTTTTCTTTTTAGTTTGGTATTCAATCCTCTTAGTACTTTCGATGACTCCGAAGTTTTTGTACCTCCTATCTACATATGTTTCAATATTTAAGCAGGTTCTTTCCCATTATTCATTATTTTGTTGTGTTATTTGATTTTTCACTTCTCTATATTTTTCTCTATATTATTTAGAAACTTCATTGTTATTTGTAATCAGCCATTTTCTGTATAGTTGCTTTTTTTGTTCCAATTATTAATTGTTTTGGTTCATTTATTTCATAATAGTGCAGATTATTTGTTATAATTATGTTCTTTCTCTCCAGGGGCTGCTTGGTTTATACCGCTTTTATATGCTCCTATATTTCTTCGATATTGCTGTATCTAAATTCTATTAATTTTTGGTCTAGACATTATCTGCTTCTCTTCTAACTTTCACATATTTTATCTTTATTGTGGTATCTTGTTTGACTATTACGTAGTCTATTATCGATTTCAGCTTTCGTGTTTCTTACGTCCATGTATATTTATGAATAGTTTTCGTTCTGCCTTTAAGGTTTCCTGTTATAATTATCTGCACGTTCTTCTTGATAAGCTCATTCGGTGTTGAAGTTTTTTCGTAAAATTTTCTTTTTCTACTCTCTAGGAATCGTCTGTTGGTGCATATACTCCGAGTATCACTGTCTCTTTACCGTATATGTCTATATGTATTTTCATTATCCTCTCATTAATTGGCTCCCATGTTCTAACCCTATTTTTTTACTTATTTTTGATTAGTATTCTCACTACTACATTGCCTCTACATTACTAATTAACTCCGCTTTCAGCAGTGGATATGGTCTTCTATCGTGTTCCATTTTCTTTCTTTTTGGTTTCTGTTGATACTAGATACTAGCATGTATCCGATTGGGATCCCTAACCTCTGGGCTAATCATTGTAAATTTATAAATAAAATGCAATTAATTTTGTACCATTGGAATTAATTAAAAAGTTATGAAAATGAGAATAACATTGAGAATGTTAATTTATGTAAAACATTTTATTCCACAAAATTTCCATTTGGCAAATAATTTTTAAAGATTTGGCCATTCGCTAAATAAATTTAACCCGCATTTTTCAAAAATCTGCTTTAAAAAATTTTAAAAATATGTTAAGTGTCTAGAAATCATATCGAATGTTAAAATCACCCAAACAGAAATAAAATATGCATTCTAATCAGAGCGCATTATATACTTTTACATCCTTCTTTTTTGGTATGTTAGGCCTTAGGTAGGGTTATTTCTGGTCTAATTAGCAGTATTTGCCCTGTTGACTGCTAGCTATCTCTTCATCTTTTAGTTGGTCCGCTTGGACTATTGTTGCCTTGTTTAGCGTCCCCATCTGACGATATCATGTACTTTACACATGTCTCTGATTTGTATATTAGGTATTATGTCTCTTAAAGTTTTACCTCCTAGCGCCCTCAGTATTTTCCTCTCTGTTGTTTTTTAAGATTTTCTTTGTAATGTTCCTTTGAAGATGTTTCAATAATACGATATTTGCGTTCCCAGGTAATTGAATTTCGATACTTGTTTCTATTATTTTTCGTTTATTATAATTTTACATTCTTAATGGCTCCCTAGATATAACGAGGGACTTTGTTTTTTTATTGGTGATATTTTCAGGTTTAAACTTTTATGCGTTAGCTTCCAAAGCGTGACCATGAGTTTTAACCCTTATCTAGTGATCCCCATTTTTAATTACATAAATCTACGACTTATAACTTCTTCTTCTTCTTCTACTTTTTGTAGATCTTTCGATCTGTTTAATTCTGAAGCTGCCTCTGGTTAATTTCTTGGGAGGTAGATTGCCAACTATCCCTCCATCTTTTAGGTGGTTTTCCGGGGGGTCTTGAACCGGGCGGATTGTTTTCTAGGGCAATGTTTGGGAGTCTATTCTCATCCATTCGTCTTACATGGTTGTACCACATCCTCTTGCGCTGCCTTCCCCATCTTACAATATCTTGAATTTTGCACTGCTCTCTAATGTTTGTATTTCTCGCTTTGTCTCTTTTTGTTTTCCCCATTATTGTTCTTAGGGTTTTCATTTCGGCAACCCTTAGTATCTGTTTCGTTTTGTTAGTATCTTCGCGCACTTTTATGCCATATGTCATGATCGGTCGTATGCAAGTCTTATAGATTCTAATTTTACTATCTGTGCGCATATACGGATTTGACCGGACTATCTCCCGCAGACATACTGACAGTGCAGATGCTTTGTTGATCTGACTCCTCAGGTCCTTTACTGGGTCGTGGGTGCTTGATAGATCTATGCCCAGATATCTGAATTGCATCACCTGTTCTATGGGGTTGTCCTCAACCACTAACTTACATCTGAGCGGATCTTTTGCTATTGTCATACATTTAGTTTTGTTGGTAGAGATGTTCATATTTAGTACTCGGCTTGTTTGAAAGAACTGAAAGAGCTGCCTTTGGAGATCATTATCTGATTCGGCAATAATTGCTGCATCGTCTGCGTAATACACCATACCAATTCTTCTGTTGCCCATTCTATATCCGAGATTAAGAGATGTTACTTTGTTGATAATTTTGCCCATGAGAAGATTAAACAAGAAGGGGCTAAACTGTCTCCTTGTCTAATTCCTCCCGGTGTTGGAATATTTTCAGTGAATTCGTCTCCTGCTCTAACTTTGGTTACGTTGTTGTTATTTAGTTTATGGAGTATCTTTGTTATACTGGTCGGTGTTTCATTTTCTATTATTATAATTAGAATGTCTTCCAGGCGAACTCTGTCAAATGCCTTCGTCAAATCAATGAAGCAAATATACGCTGGCATGCCGAACTCCATAGCTTTTTCTTTTATTTGTTTTATTATAAATACTGCGTCTGTTATAGACCGCCCTTTTGTAAAACCTTGTTGTTCTTCAGCATTAGTGATTTGCTTTTCCAATTTGTCCTTGAGAATACCAGTGAAAAGTTTCATTGTTGTATTTAAGAGGTATTCCTCTATAGTTTTGTGGGTAGGTTTTTTGTCCTTTTTTAAATATGGGGATTGTGATACTATTATGCCATTCCTCTGGTGTTTCTGTTTTGTTTATAACAAAAACCAAAAAAAATGATAACATGTTTTAAAACACAAAATTTTTAAAGACATATTTCAAAAAAAATTAAACAAATACAAACAAATGAGCCGTCTAGTTTCAAAACCGGCCATATGCAAAAAATTTAAAGGTAAAGTTAAAGATTCTTGAAAGCTTTCTTCTGATTAATGCAAAATTTTAAAAGCGGTCATTTACCATACTTAAACCATATTAAAAGATGAGGGTTAGTTTCAAAACCGGCCAACTGCGTTAATTCAGTGACAGTGATAGTGCGCGCCACCGACAACGTGAGTTTGATAGGTTAAGTTTCACATGAAACTAGCATAGATCATTGTTTTGTTTATTTTTATGTACATATAGTTGTAAAGGTTTAATATTCTATATTTTCATTAATTTTATCTGCATAAATAAACTTATGAATTCATTAATTCCACAAGAAGTTCATTTAAGAAGAAAAAGAAAGAGAAATGAGAGCAATTTGAAGAAAAACCAGAGCAAAATACAGAAGTATGTACTAACCTAATAAAATTATCAAGCGAGCTATTAAAGTGTGGTTTGTCTATTATTTTGTTTGAGTAGAATAACATTTGTTTTTGTATTAAACACTAAACAGTATTGTGTATGAATTTTAATTACAAATAAAACTTTTTTAGGTACCGTCCTACGGGTCCACCAAAAATTGATGTGTGCAGACATGACAAAAAGAAAATTTATAAATGTAACGAACTTACAAAAAGTGAAATAACGAAGTTCCATCAAAACTTTTGTGGGAATGAAACAAAATCAACCCAAGACTGTTTTATGGTATGTTGATGGAAGTCAACCTTATCGTAAACACAAGGATGTTGTAAACGGTAACAACAGAATATTTTATTCGTAATAAGAGACTAAAACTGTATCGTGTATGTAGGAAAAAGTTTTAAAGACGTTAGATATAACTAAGCACTATGTACAAGGGATCCTTGCCCGTGTTAAGAAACATGGAAAGGTTACATTAAAAACAATAGGAGGAAATAGGAGGATTATACATTTTGCTCAAAAATTACAAAGCGTTAAGAATTTTATATAAAATTTTAGAGGCATAGAAAGCCACTACTGTCAAATAAAACCGCTATTCGGATCTATTTACCAATCTATGTACCAATCAATGAATATAAATCTATGTGGCGCTTATATCAAAAACAATCTACCACAGACTTGTGGGTAAAACGAAGCTATTTTCGTATGGTTTTTAATTGCAATTTCAATATTGGATTTGGAACTCTAAGAGCAGATGCATATTTCACCTGCATCGAATTAGTGAAAAGAATAAAAATAGAAAAGTACAAACAGAAAAAAGCAAATCTAATGTGTTGCAAATATGTCCATTCTCTGAAAGCAAAAGCTTTTTATTCTGAATTAAATGAAAAAAACTCAAGGTCAATGACATTTTCTTTTGATTGCCAAAAAATCAAACTCTTCCCAGGGTCCTGAATCAATCAGCATACTATGCCAGGCTGCTATATCAGTACAATTTCACCATTGTGCAGGGCGATTCAAAAGCGTCATTGAACAAAGACAGTGTGTTTATTTACACATGAAATGAAGTAGAACATGAAAAAGGTTCAACTGAAATTGCCTCTGCCTTATTCCAAAAACTACAGAACACTATCTTCAATGAAAGTATAATTCAAATAAAACTAATATCAGATGGGTGTCCAGGGCAGAATAAAAATTCAACTGTCCTCGGAATGTTAATGCTTTGGTTAAGTAGACATGCTCCTGAACATGTGAGGAAAATCCAATTTATTTTTCATGTAGTTGACCACAGCTTCTTGCCCCCGGATCGTGTGTTTGCCAGGATAGAAAAAGTAGTGTGTTTGAAAGTCATCGCGAATCCAGAGGAATATATTGACACTTTTAAAGAGCACGGAACTGTAATAACTCTAGCCAATGAGTGCATTATATACGACTGGAAGGAGTATTGCCATAAAATGGTCAGGCAGCCAGGGCAGTGGTACTTCAAATGTGTGCCTACAAAGAGGTTTTTTATTAAAAACAAATAAAAATGACAAAATTTTGGTTCGTGGGGAAGTCAAGTCGCGTATCAACATGATATGGGAGATTACAAAAGCATTTTAAAGGAAGGAAGAACCTAGGGAAAATGCCGACGGAGACAATACAGCCAGGAATGGTAAACATCAACTCATTAAAGCTTAATGACGTACAAAAGTTGCTGAGAAAACAACATGGTGAAGAATGGGCTAATTTTAAACAACTTTCCTATTATCGTAAGCTATTAAGAAATGATAACCAGTCTGAACATGCTGTGCATAACGATGATGTGAGTTGTTGTACGCAAGAGATAGCAATAGATAGTATTAACGAAAATTACAGCCACGTGTAAATTTTTCTTTTTTTATTCGTTTTTGAAAAGTTTGTTGTAAGTTTTAATTTTATTTTTTGTTCGATTCATTCTTTAATAAAAATATACTATAAGAGTAATTCTAATTTCATTGATGTTTAAAAACATCTTTCTTTCTTTCTTTCTCCCCTTCCTTTTACCCTATCAGGGTGTCGGATTTGGGCTAGCTATTTTAATTTCCATTAACCCACCTCTTTTATTCTTTTCTGTTTCCTGCCATTATATTCAATTCCTCGAGTGATTTTTGTTTAAATTTTCCCGCCTCTACTACTTGCTGTATCCATTTTTTTCTTGGTCTGTCTATTTTTCTTTTTCCGATATTTTTTGCTTCATAAACTTTTTTTGTTATTCTATTGGATTGCATCCTCGTCAGATGCCCATACCAGTTTATTTGTCTCTTTGCTATTTTGTTCATTATCGGTTCCTGGTTGGCCATTCTCCTAATAGTCTCGTTGCTTAATCTATCCCATTTTGTCTTTCCAACTATCCTTCTTAGATGTCTCATCTCCATTGCGTTTATCCTGCTCTTATGTTTTTCCAGAATTGTCCAGTTTTCACTTGCATAGTCGGTATCACTATCGTGTTAATATATTTTTATTCTTGTTTCTCGTGTAAATTCTCTTTTTCCAATTATTAGGGCTAACGCATAGTATTACTTGTTTGATTTCTTTGCTCTATTTGTTATTTCCCCGTCTATTTTTCCATCATTAGTTATTATACTTCCCAGGTATTCGTAAGTTGATACTATTTCCAATTCTGAGTTTTTACATTTTATCTTTATTTGATTATCTTCCTGATCTCCATTGCCGCTGATTATCATTATCTTATTTTTTTTCTCGTTTATCTTCATTTTGAGTTCTTCTATTTGTTCTACCCATATATCCATTAGTTTCTGCATTTTATTCTCGGAATCTGCTATTAGTACTATGTCGTCTGCATACATTAAGGACTCTATTGTTACCGGTTGTAATCTATGGTAACCTATTATTGTCTGAAGTTGATTGGTTCTGATTCTAGTGTTTCTTAGCAATTCGTTCATTACTATTATGAGTAGCAAAGGACTGAGACTATCTCCTTGTTTAATACCTCTCTTCCAATTAAATGCTTCCGATCTTTCCCCTGTTATTTGTACCCTTCCTTTTACCTCTTTGTAAGTACTTTCTATAATTTTTATCAATGCATTAGGTACATTTATTTTTCTCAAGCATTTCCCTATAACATGTCTTTCTATCGTGTCAAATGCTGCTCTTAGGTCTATGAATGCTAATACTAGTTTTTCGCCCGTATCTATGCTTCTTTCTTTTAGGTTTCTAATGATGTATATGTTGTCATTTGTCTGTCTTCCCGGTCTAAATGCCGTTTGTTCTTCTCCCAATACCATTTCTACTTCTTGTCTCAGTCTCTTCGCTATTATTTTCGTATATATTTTAAAACATACCGATGACAGACATATTGCTCTATAGTTGTCGCAGTTTACATGTTCTCTTTTTTGTATATTGGCACGATGATATTCTTCTGCCAGTCTTTAGGTATTGTTTGTTTTTCCCACGCCTCTTTATATATTTTCCATAGCCAGTTTATTCCTTCTTCTCCCATGTATTTTACCATTTCCGGTTCAATTTCATCGTCTCCATCTGCCTTGCCTATTTTTATATTTGATAATCCTTCTATTACTTCTTCTCTACATATTTGCTCTAGCTCTGTATTTTCTTCGCCTTCATTGTTTATATTGTCTTCATTTATTACTTCAGTATCAAATTTTTTCTCATAATATTCTTTCCATACCCTAGCTACTTGTTCTGGGCTTATTTGTATTTGGTTTGAAGTATCTCTTACTGCGTTTATTTCCTTTCGTCCTCCTTGCCTTATGTGTCGTATTGTTGTCCAAAAGTTTCTATTATTTGTTATATATTCTTCCTGAAGTTCTTCTCCAACATTCTTTCCATGTTTTTGCTTTTGCTTGTGTGACTGTCTTTTTTACTAATCGTCTCTGCCTATAGTATTTTTCTTTATCTTCTTCTAATCCCGTTTCAATGTATTTTTTCCATGCTATTTTCTTCTTTTTATTTCTGTCTTCACTTCTTTATTTCACCATCATGTCCTTTTCAATTGTTTATTATATTTTTTTATTCCACACAATTCAGTTGCTGTTGTCTTTAATACTTCACTGTAAGTATTTCATCTTTCTTCCATTGTCTATGTTTCTTTTTGGCCCTCTATTTGTGTCAGTCTTTTGTTAGTTTTCTCCGTGTACAATTCTAGCACACTTTCTATCTTTAGTTTGTTTACATTTACTTTCTTATACTCTTTTCTTTCCACTTCCTCTATTTTTCATCCTCCAGTTTTGCAGTGACCATTTTATGTTGTGTAGACAGTTCCGGTTCCTTTTCCGTTAAGATGGTTTTTATATTTTGTTCTAGGTTTCTCGTATAGACTATATAGTCTATTAAGCTTTTCGCATTTCTCTCTTCAGCCACAAATGTATATTTGTCGTTAATGGTTTGTTCACTGAATGTGTTTCCTATTATCAGGTCATTGGTTTGGCAGAATTCGAGCATTTTAATTCCATTTCTATTTAATGTGTCTTCTCCATATTGTCCAATGCATCCTAATCCCCTGTTAATGTCTTTACCTACTCTTGAATTCCAATCGCCTAAGATTATTATTTTTTCTCTTGTCTCCTTAATTTGTCAAATGCGTTTGGGAGTTCGTTGTAGAATTCTATCATTATCTCTTCTTCATTTCCTTCTGTTGTTCCGTATATTTGTATTATTCCTATCTTGTCTTTTAGTTCTATTTGGTTTAAAAACATATAAACACAAATTTCAGGCACAATAAAATGGGTAATGACGTTGTATTACAATGGGTGATTTATATAGTTTTTTCAAAACCGGACATGTTCAGGGGAATGAGTTTCAAAAACGGCCAAGTTGATTTGTAAGTTCCAAAACCGGCCATACTGAAAACATATTAATTTTATTTAATAACTGAGCTAATTAAAACCAAAATAACAAGTTGCAATTTGATACATTATCTGATAGATAGCCCATGGTTAAGTATGAACTTTTTTTTCGGGAAGCTTAATAAAAAATCAGTTTTTTTCATTTTGTGAAAATTGCACTTTTTGGAAATGGCCGGTTTTGGAATTGGACGCCTTTTTTTATGTTTAAAAATACGTAGATTTTATATGAAAAATTGTTAAAAACAACATAATTGCAATTCTGCACAAAACGTGCAAATCACAAAAAACATTAAAGATCTATTCTAGCCTGGTACAATTTATACAAATTTTTCGAGAACATTGCAAACATATGGGTTTTTGACACGTTGTGCATAAATATGCAGGTCTTTCGTTTTTAATTTGGATGGACAGATGTAGCAATATTTTTTATTTTAAGCTTTTCTTCTTCGTTAGCCTTATTTTCGGGAGTGTCAAGAATACTTCCGATCAGTTCTTTCTGCTGCCTTTGTAATGTTGGCATTTTATATATTTTATGCAAATGTGAGGAAACCAGTTCATCGGCCAGGGTTTCTAAAAATTTGAATCTAGTCCAATTATTTTCGGTAATCGAAGTAAACATAATGTATGAATTTACTCTACATACGTCTACTATTTTATGAAAAATAGCCATAGGTCATCTACGTGTTCTGCGGCCACAGGAATATTTTACAGACTTTTCATCCATCGTGTATACACCCCTTTTGGTCAAGTTGTGAAAAGAAGAGTTGTCTAGTTCTATGAAATGATGCACGGAAGAATTTAATATCACAGCTTTATTTTTCTTAGTTGTACGGGATAAAAGTGTTAGGTCTTTGGTAAATTTATACAAAATGTCGCCTTGATTGGCGGATTGAACTGTGGAGGATTTTTTTTTATTTCTTCGCATTGTGCCAACGTAAGTGAGTTTTTGTTCTTGTAGATGATGTACTAAATTAAGCGATCTAAACCAGTTGTCGCCAGTTACATTTCTATTCGTATTGTAAATATGCTTGAATAATCTTATAAGTGCTTGAGTAGGTATGCTCATTCTTCTTTCTTCATTTGTAAGGCTAAATCCATATAAACCTTTTTCAGTCTAAATGTAAGCATTAGGTAAATAACCAGTTGGTGCATCAGTCATACGGGGTTCAAATGAGTAGTGACGCGCAATACAAGGTGCTGCTTCCTGATAGCACCTCTAGCCACTCCTACTCAATTCCTATCCTCACCTCCACAAAGTGCAACTTAGGCTGCACGGGTGAACCCCGAAGAACCTGAGCAACCCTGCTGGAGATTGGGTAACCAACCCCAGTGGAAGGCAGGGTCAGGGCTGACGAGGAAGGGAGAAATGGCCCTTCGAAAAGGGGGTTGGGCGATAGGCCAGTAACCTATCCTTGTAAAAAAGTACTACTACGAAACCTTCAGAAGGGCCTCGGAATGGACGGAAATCAAGACGACGACTTTGGCAACGGAATATGGAATTTTTGCTGGGAACGTGGAATGTCAGAACACTAAATAGACCAGGAGCACAGAGGATTCTTCTACACGAACTGAAGAGATATAAAATTGGAATCACTGCAGTACAGGAAATTAGATGGCTGGGAAAAGGTATCCGAGACACTAAAACTCATACCATTCTGTATAGCGGTAAAGATGAAGGAAATAAAGAACTCGGAGTAGCCTTTATCGTAGATAATACAATGAAACACCTGATAACAGACTTTCAAGCCATCAATGAAAGAATCTGCAAGCTTAGGATAAAAACTCATTTCTTTAACGTAACCTTTATAAATGTACACTGCCCTACAAATGAACAGGAAGAAGACACTAAGGTAGCTTTTTATCAAGATCTAGAACGAATCTATGACTCAATACCAGGAAACGACATTAAAATGGTGATAGGTGACACAAACGCCAAACGCAAAATAGAAGAAGAGTACATAGGGGTAATAGGAAACATAGTCTGCATAGAGAGACAAATGAGAATGGTCAGTTTCTAATAGACTTCGCAGCTGGAAAGAATATGGTTATCAGTTCGACCTGCTTCCCACATCGGGAAACACAGTCAATCAAATAGACCACGTACTGGTTGAAAGAAGAATGGCCACAAGTATATTAGATGTAAAAAGTAGGCGTGGAGCAAGCTGTGACTCCGACCATCTACTAGTACAGATACGGTTTCAGATGTAAAATCAGTCGACAAGCAAAGGAAAAATATCCGAAACAAGAAAAACTAAACTTAGATAACTTAAAAGTCTCTGAGTATAAGAAAGATTTGAGAGAACAGTGAGTGAAAAATTACTAGAAGAAAACATGTTCTTGGAACAAACACTCAACGGAGAGAAGAACAGTGGTTCGATGAAGAATGCAAACAAGCTATTCACGAAAGAAATGAAGCACATAAGAATTTCATACTCAGACGAATTAGAGAGAGAAGGACAGAATTTGAGAATAAATGCAGACAGAAAAAGAGACGGTACGAAAACAACCGGATACTAAACATAGAGAGGGCGTTTAAGGAAAACGAAATACGCAGTGCATACCAACTTATCAAACATTTAAGACAGGGTTACAAACCGAAGACTAGCCTATGCAAAAATAAGAATGGGGAAATAATTAGCGATATGGACGAAATTTAGAGAACCTGAATGATGTATTTTAAGGAATTATTAAACGAAAGGGCACAAACACCACTACAACAGCGGCAGCAGCAGGTAGAACAGGAAGGTTAACAACAGGAGCTGTGGGAAGATGGAGAAGATAATGAATTGGCTAGACCTCCAACGCTAGAGGAGGTTCGAACAGCAATCCAAATGCAAAAAAGCCATAAAGCGCCGGGAATAGATAAGATACCGGCAGAACTGTTCAAGCAGGGAGGAACAAATTTGACAGAACAGATGTACCAGCTTATACAAGAAATATGAAAAAAATAAAAAATCCCACAACAATGGAAGAAAAGTATAATCTGCCCTATTCATAAAAAAGGAGAAAAACTGTTATGCCAGAATTATAGAGGCATCTCTTTACTTTGTTCGGGATACAAAATACTCACAAACATTCTTAACCCCTCACTGAAAAAATTATCGGGGAATATCAAGCAGGGTTCAGGCAAAATAGATCTACTATTGACCAACTATTTACAGTTAAACAAATACTAGCCAAAGCATGGGAATATGACATAGACGTCTACAATCTCTTTGTAGATTTTAAGCAAGCCTATGATTCAATAGATAGAACAATACTACCTAATATATTACAAGAATTTGGCATACCATCAAAATTAATAAGACTAGTGCAAATGACAATGACAGAAACAGAAGCACATGTATGTATTTAAGGACAGGTCACTGATGCGTTTATGACAACGCAAGGACTGAAACAAGGTGACGGACTGGCTCCAACACTTTTTAATCTTGTTCTTGAATATGTAATTAGACGGTTGACGGTGAGCAGAAATAACATACTTACAAACAAATCTACCCAATTAGCAGCATACGCAGATGACATAAACATAATGAGCAGAACAAAGACTGCGGCAGAAGAAACCTACGTTCAGTTGAAACAGAGTTCAGAAGTTGTAGGCTAACAATAAATACAAATAAAACAAAACTACTTATACAAACCAGATCAAATAGACAGGCGCAATAACAACAATTTATAGACGATATAGAATACGTGAATAGATTCACTTATTTAGGAATGGATCTGGTCGAAAATAATGAAGAAGAACCGGAAATAAATAGAAGGCTTATGCTGGCAAACAAAGCCTATTTCGCGATGGGCCACATATTCAAATCGCGAGACGTACACCGGAAAACAAAACTCCGGGTATATAAAACAATAATCCGACCAATAGTAAGTTATGGGTGTGAAACATGGGTTATAACACAGAAATCTACCAATGCATTAGACGTGTTCGAAAGAAAAATATTGCGTAGAATACTGGGTCCAATAAAGGAAAATAACAACTGGCGAATTATATATAATAACGAAATATACGAACAATACACTGAACCAACACTAGCACAATACACTAGACTGCAGAGATTACGATGGGCAGGGCATGTGGTCCGCATGCATGAGAACAGAATCCCCAGAAAATTACTAAACGCAAGAATGCAAGGAAAAAGACCTGTTGGAAGACCAAAAAAGAGATGGGAAGACGAGGTAGATGAGGATGCCAAAAATCTCCTAAAAACGCGTTCAGGGAAAAGAACAGCAGTAAATAGAGATGTGGGGAGAGGTTTAATGAAGGAGGCCAAGGCCCGGCTTGGGCTGTAGTGCCATTGGATGGATGGCATCAGTCATACATAAGATGTTTATCCCATATTTACAGGATTTGCTGGGAATATACATTTTAAAGCTACATCAGCCTCTGAAGCCTACCAGCATTTCGTCTATACACATATTTTTCCCAACCCTATATGCATCTTCTGAATTTCTTACAAATAACTTAAAAAATTCTTGGATAGCAGCAGCTGAATTATCTCTTGCTCTTTCTTATCGATCCAAAGCATCGTCAAAGCTTAAGGCGGCCAGGACGGTCAGGAACCGTTTCTGCGACATAAGTGCTCTAAATATAGACCGTTCTTTCCCGTTTGTAACAAACTGACTTCGTACATCCTTATGATTTGACTTATAAATAGAAGTATAAAGAAGAAGTCCCAAGAAAGCTCTCAATTATGTTTCATCAGTATCCAGCCAACTCGAATTTAGGAATAGTTCTCTTGACAACAAGACTATTACGTGTCTGGTGAAAACAATATATTAAAATAATAAACGGGACTCGTAGACTTTTCTACTTTTGAATGGATTGATGAGAGTACAACAATATTGTGAGCAGGCGTACGGACGTTTCTAGTTGGCTCCTTTTTACTCCCCTTATACATATTCTTTCCATAGTAATAACTGCTGGAATTGACACACTCTTCTTCATCTTCGCTAGATATCCTTTCTGAGTCTTGTTGCTCTTCATTTTCACTTAGTTCTTGTTCACTGTCCGTAAAATGATTACTTTCTATATAATACCATTATTCCACATCATCATCATTGTCACTGTTCACCTTATTATACCATTTTGTGCACACTGCTTCGAAATCATCGTCTAATACTCTGACAGCTTTATGAGAACTATCCATATTAAGATAACACTAATGGTGACAAGGGGTCTAGACTACGCGACGTAAATATTTCAAAAACGGGACGAGCAAGATACATCTCATTAACACGTTTTAATATACTCTAAAATCTAAATCTAGGAAGGTAACACCGAATTACAGGTTGCTACGTATTTGTGGCGAGAAACGCAGACGCGCTAATGAACGTGCGGAGTCTGTGAAACACATGGTCACCAGTTAAGGGTTAAATTCATTTTATCCCAATAACCAGTTTTTTTGGTTTGGACGCATTCTTTACTAGATTTATTTATAAATTCGAATATGTGTTTTCATGCATATCTTTGGTAGAAATATTAATAATATCAAAGTATAAATTTTTGTTTATTGCTGTAAGAATTCTCTCAGAATTCCTAGCTATTTTATTGATTGTCTGCCGTAATATCTTGTTGTTGTAGTGTTTGATTATAAATGGGAATGCTTTACATCTTATAAACTCTTTAAGGTAGAGCAGTTCTCATTTATGATAGGTGTCGTTTTATCTACCTTTATTTTAATATTTGGTATTCACGATATTTCTACTGACAATATTCTGCACTGAATTACAGGCGTAAACGCCTTTATTGCCTTTATATCTTTCTTTTTGAATTTATAGAAGTTTAAACCTTTATCAAATTCTCATAAAATAAAAAAAAATCATTGCGAGTGGTCGCAATCTTAAATGAGTTTAAATTGGGATACGAAACAATAGTAAACGAACAAACAATAAATTATCATGAAATTCGTACTTAGTAAGCCCTGGAAGGGAAACATAGGGCTTTGCTTGTGTCAGTTGAGAATAGTCACGAATAAAATTTTATCCAAATGAACTTACTTGTTGTACGAGTAGTTAATTTAAAGCCAATTTCATTGAAGACAATTTTGAGCTGACACAAGTTAAGTAATATGTTTTTCTTCCATGGCTTACTGAGGACGGTTTTTGTTTAGATATGATAAAAATCAGTCTGTATTCTAAATTTATAAACAACAGAAACGTGAAATATTAAGTTTTTTGGAAGTGATACCTTAAAAAACATATTTTGTCTATCGTCTTATCGCCTAACCTACTTCGCACAGATCTGCACATATAGCTGGCTGCAGAGAAAGTCCTTTCGGCCTCTACGCTGGTTGGTTTTAAGGTCATCAAATAGTCATAAAGCCATAGACAAATGATCGCCTTTCACTCTTTCGGTCTGCTATTTATTGATCATCAACGGTCATTTCATTTTTCAAAATATTTTCGTAATCTTTTGAGAACCAGTTGTTTTGGTATAAAAGTTTTCTCTCTCTCGTTTCAGTTCAATTTCAAGTTCTTATTCTAAAATAATATTCACGGGCTCCGGATTAGCTGGCATATCTTATACTTCCAGTATGTCCTTTTGCACTGTTTTCACAATCATTTGTTTATTTATACGACTTAACAAATTTTTCATTTCTTGTCGCATTGCATTCTTTTTCGGCATGGGGAAATAACCAGGATTGTTTAGTCCTTCGTCATATTTTTTTGGATTTTGTAAGTACACTAATATACCTATAATTTGCTGATAGCACGGTACTAAGGCTAGGGTCCCGGCTATTTAGTTTGTCTAAGACCAATTTCAAGGTTGTGTCGGCCGTTATCAAAGTGAACTTTTTTTCTGCAAAGAACTTTTACAGCCAGTTTCACCTGTTGAAGAGTGGCGATCAACTTATTGATTTTTGACCACTCGTCAGCAGAGAATTTTATCGCAGAATCAATGTCTATCAACGCTTTATCGATGCAAACTTTTAGGCTGTAGAAACGTTCCAGCATACTGAGCAAACTTTTCCACCTGGTGCGGCAGTCGAGAAATTAAACTTAATTCCATACCTTTCTCTTCGTTGACATATTTTCGCAAGAACATGTCATCTTTGGTAGGTCATGTTTTAACAACTTTACGTATTTTAATGAGTAAATCGTTGTATCGAAGAATCAATTCAACAAGACTTGCCGATAATGGTTCGATTGTTACTGCCAATCCTTTATTTATCTCTGTCTCTAGATCTTCGTTTTCATCGTTATATTCATCAGTGTTGTCTATTGCTGCTTGTTCTACTTCTCTGAAATTTCTTTGTATGCAGCGCATCTACTACAGCCAAATGAATTCCGTGTGCACAGCACAGTTGTTGATAGCAAGGCATGAGCTTGCCAACTTTCACCATAATGGATGCGCCGTCGGTTGTGATACCAATGGTGTCAGATTTAATCATTAAACCAAAAATTTTCAACCGTTCTGTCACTAATTCAATGCAGTTTTGGCAGTGCACGAGCCCTAAATTCTTATCAAACCTATCGGACGATATTGATCGGTGTTTATAGTTAAGAAGGAAGTGTTTACTATTGACTCGCGGTCCTTATTTAATTAACTTACATAAATCATCAAGTGATATTCTAATCATAAATTATGCTAAATTATTAGATATTTAGTCAAATTACTTACCATTCAGTTTCCAAACAACACACACGGCAGTACAGCAGATTGAGAGAGACACTTATTAGGCGTGAAAACACTTTTACTGGCGAGAGCAGAAAGTCAACTAAAAATTAAACAAATGGAAGAAACCTAGAGTCAATGAGAAGGCGTAGGCAATGTAGTCGAGAGAAAGAGGGCGACACGATGTTGCAGTTCAATCGCACTTGTGGTACGTCCTACCTGCTAGCTAGAACCTCTTCTACCTACTTGGTAGAATGGCAAGTTGCTAACTCACGTCTTTAAATAAAGAGGCTAATGAAGATATGAAGTAACTTATTTCGAATTTGTCACGTTTGCGGATCCGCGCTGTTGGATCCTGCATGGTTTACTGGATCCAGCATATAAAAAACGATGGATTCAGCTGGATTGCTGGATGCTGGATCCAGAAATTGCAATTTTCAGTTAGATCTTCTCGACTATACTACGGAGTTCAATAGTGGACACTCACTGAAGCGATGCAGAAAAAACTTGAAGCCTTCGAGATGTGGCTCTACAGAAGAATCCTAAGGATATAATGGACAAACGAGATAACCAACGAGACTGTACTATAAAGAATGGGAAAAAAAAGAAAAGTAAGCTACACGATTAAAAGGAAAAAGTTAGGATATTTGGGACACATAATGAGAAACGGCAGTAAATACAGATTACTGAAAATATTTCTTCAAGGCAAAGTATTCGGATAGCGAGGAATTGGGAGAAGAAGACGGTTAAAAAAACTAAGGAAATGATTTTCCACAACGAAATCTAATTTATTTTAAGCATAAGATAATAAAATAATTATAGCCAGAATTATCGCCACTATTTGAAAATAATAGGCAACAAAAGAAAAAGAAGAAGAAGCAATTTCAAATTAAAATCTTGACTGCATAATATTTGTTTCTGCTTACTCAAAGTGTTATGCGTTTTTATTTTCTAAATTGTTTGGTTGTGTTTATTTAGTAATTTTAGCTATTCCTAAAAGATTTTTATTTTTAAATATTGAAGTAAGAGGAACAAAAGTTAATGAGTTGTAAACACGAAGTGCCTCGGCTCTTAATATTTTGCTGAGTGTGAACCAGTGAAACTTAGTTACTTACGTACTCCGTGTCGTTACAACCCTTCGTGGGGTTTGTACACGACATGCCTCCACTGTTTTCTGTCTTGAGCAACCTCCATCCAATTCTCCAGGCCCATAGTGCTTAGGTCTCCTGCTGTATTATCTCGCCACTTGAGATGAGGACGTCCGCGTGGTCTCCTTCCAGTTGGGACTTCCTCTCACGCCAGTCACTGTGCGTTCATTAAAATGTCTTCTGAGGTGTTCTGCCCAATGGAGTCTTCTGGACTTTATTTTGTTTATGATGTTGGCGTCTGGGTAAAGTTATTATCCTATATTGTCCTGATGCTTCTACCAGCACCAGTGAAACTGCTAGTTCTTAATTATAGTTTAAATGAGCTTCTTCTTCTTCTTAGGGTGCTTGTCCGTTCCGAACGTTGGCGATCATTCTGGCTATGATGATTTTGGTGGTGGCTATACGAAATAGCTGTGTTAAGGTCTTTCTATACCATGCTCTCAGGTTAGCAAACCAGGATATTCTTCTTCGTCCTGGAAGCCTTTTCCCTTCAATTTTACCTTTTAAAAATACATTTAAGTACATGAAGTAAGCTAATCAACTTAAAACGGTATGTTTTATAATATATTATTTAAGCATAAAATTGCATACTTAAACCAGTTTCGTTAGTTTTCTCTTCCTGTTAGTCTACCACAGCAATTGTAAATAGACACAGGTTCATGGATTATAAAGACACATGTTTATAAATTTTCAACATGTCATCAGATGTGACTATACAGAATTTTTCAAATAATAAATTTAATTTATCTATCAACCTCAAAACAAAATGTTACAGAACAAGCAATACTTTTCAGGGCTACTAAATGCACAACTTCAAGATTACCTATTTCTTTAGGTAATTTAATAAATCCCAAAAACATCTTATTCACGTCTTGCCAATCTAACAATCAAATATGTATGTATTTAAATAGCAAGCAAGCTGCTAAGAATTTTATGGTGAACTTTGGTTCTCTAGAAGTACCTGGAGAAATAGTCAGGGCCAAAAAGCTTATACCGCCGGCAGAAGACTAGTTATATCAAATGTTTGTCCAACTATGCACCTACCTTAATTATTCGAGAATTAAAACATTTTGGCTTAAACCTAGTTTCTCTACTTACTTCTTAAAAAATCAGTTCTTCCCTTCCATAATTTAATCATTTATTACATTTAAGAAGGCAAGTGTTTGTTAGTCCGCATAACATGACGATCCCTGATCCAATTGTTATAAATTATGATAATACTAGTTATATGTTATTAATTCTAAGGGATATTTTGACATGTTATATCTGTAAACCAATAGCTCACATTGCTAGTAACGGCTTAAATAATGAAAATTCTTTTTCTTAGCCTTCAGTGCTCGTAACAACCTCTACTGTTAAAACTTCTGACTCTTCTACCAATGCTTGGAATCAAGTAAGACAAACTTCTAATAATGATCAAAATAATAAGAATACCAAAATATTTTTACAAGTGTCTACACCAAACATTTTTAATTCTATCTACATCAGTGATAATTATACAGCCCGTTTTGGAAACAACTCAAGATTTAAAAACCATTCAAAATATTCCACTGGAATCTACTGCTACAGCCGACAATATGAAGATAATATCACAGACATAACACTAGCGATCACGAAATAATTACCTGTCCATCCGACAAACGAACCATAGAAAAAACATTATCTCCATCTGTCAAAAATACTGTTGATAATCAAATATTTCTTCTTCCTGCTTAGCCTCATAAAACCAACACTCAAAAACCTCAAACAACCGAAACGCTCATTACGTACCCTCGAATCGCTTGAATCATTTATGAGCAACTAATTTCAAGCTATGACAATGAAAAATATTCACGATAGCCAATTACCTATCAAAATTGCCAAGGAATACAAATTTCCTTGGTCTTATACATTTGCTTATCATCATTAATCAATATTATTTTGACACAGCCACAAAATATCGTTTTACAAGGCTAAAAATCAAACTGCTATGTTTTCTCGGGCAAGACTGACAGCGGAAACCCTACTGAACCTGAAAGTCTCATCCATTGAAACACAAAATTCGACTCTATTTTACAGTGGAATATTGATGTACTTTTCCATCCCCTAAAAATGTTCAATATCGTTCAATCAGAACACTTTTCGTTTAAAAACACATGCCATTTTTGTTCTTCGTTTAAAGTTGGCATATTAAATTATCTTTACTAAATTTATCTTTAGACCAGCTTGTCGCTAGAATTCATGTACTATTTTCAGCGTGTAGTAATAATTTAATCAAAATTCTTTATTATTTTAACTATAGTGTAAGGGGTACAGTGATTGGCGACTTAAGGAATTACCAATTGAATTAAAAATTGTAAAATGGTATCTTTTAAAGTGAAATATCTTTTAAGGGTTTTTTCATAGCAATAAAAAATCAAATTTTATAAAAACCCATAAAATACCCAGGTTATTTTAATTAGAATAATATTGTATATAAAAAATTAACTTATTTATTTTATTTGTGCAAAGGCACACAAAACTATTTAAGTTTTAAATTTCTTCATTTTTTTTTGCACAAGGACCAATATGGTAGTCTCTAACAAAAAATAGACAATTTATATCAACTTTTGATTTGTATATATTATTATAGAAACAATAATAACACAGTTCTGTAAACAAATGGTTATTTACAGGTGGATTGGTGTCGTCCTGATTGTTTTCACTGTTATATCTTGTTTTATCTTGTTTCACGGTTATATATATCTGAGAGAAAGAGAATTCTTCTTTTTCTTTGAGGACAATAGCATCTAGTATATGTACTCTAACTTCACTTGTTAAGGTAATGGCTTTTAATTGTATGATCAATAAGTGTGTCTGCCTGCAAAATATTTGTATCTGCAATATCACCATTAGTTACTGTAGCATTTTCTTTATTCTTTTCAACAGTTTGAATTTTTTGCTCCCGGTATTGACTTTTGAGGCAATTTTTTTTATTACTTTTATCTTGGTTTTCTTGTTTTTTGTCATTTATTGTTTGCTTTTGCGTCAATTTGCTTTTGTTTTCGTTCTGATTTTATTTTTTCTTGTCTGCTTTTTCTTCAACTTTACGCCTCTCTGCATTTTGACGATCTGAAGAAGTAAGCACGAAAGGCAACCTTTCTGTTTGCTTTTTTGCCCTTCCTTTCTGGGTTTTTGGCAAAAAAAGACTTCGTCGATTGAGGTGTCAATTTCTTTAGATAAGAAGTTGTCGTGATTAACTAAAGGCAGATTATTGGATGTTGATTGATATCTAAAGTCATTGTATCTTCTGTTACATTTTTTATATTATATGTAATATCACCGTTTTCTGGGAGTTGAACTCGAAAATCCGAAAGTAGATTTTCTTTTGTACTAACAGGAATATCTTGTACGTATCATATGATTTCATTTTCACCTACTGGGTTAAGTATAATATTTGAAGATAAGTAGTTTTCTGTGATGATAAAGGTATCTTGTATAATATTGTGATTCCACCTATCTATGTAGTCTGAATTGTGGGTGAATCTATGTTATTTTAAAATAAATTAAATTTATTTTAAGCATATTTGAATCTCCATTTGGTTCTTCGCATTTATCCAAACTGTCGAAATTCTAAATATTTTTGCGGCTACAACTGTGTGTACAAAATCTTTATATGTTATGGATTTTGTCTTCATAATTAATACCTTTATTCAGATCTTTGATCTTTTTCAAACATTTGGTATAGTCTATTGTTTCAGGATTCCATGGATACAATCCAGATGATTTAAAACCAATATTTAAGGAATCTGATTTTAATTGACTGTGTTTAGTATCACTGCAAAAAATCTCTTTGGTAAATACTAGATTTTATTATCGGTAGGTTGTATAATTTTTCTTCCATTGGGATATAATGTCATTAAAATAATTTGTAGTTTTTAACATAATTCATTTGTTAGAATGGTTAAGTGAGTTTTATGTCGATCAACGAACAAAATGACTGGAAAATTAGTGTTTTCCGCAACTAGGTTCTTATATAAGACGTTTCTATATTTATAGTATATTTATAGAAGTTTTTATTCTTCATCCATCCCCATTCACATCCTATGCCCCATTCTTGTGGAACAGAATTTGGAAGATTGCTAGGAATTCGTCTATAAGGGTTTTCTATGGCCTGAAAAGCAGACCCAGAAAAGATCCCGTTGTCTATATTGTTTATAATACGTTTTATCTTTCCGGATATTTGGCATTTTTGATTTTAAAAAATAAAAATTATTTAATAGTAATAATTTTTTTTTTTATTTACAAAATTGCTTTAAACCACTAGGGGTTATTAGCTTGGTACAATAAATTACATAAATGTTAATATGTTACTGTATATTTTGTGAAATAGTCCTGTATTTTGTAAAAAGTTTATAGTTTTATCATTATTGAAGCCGTTTAAGCACTCTTTGGATGAAGTGGGTAATCCAGCTTGAAGTCGTTCTAGGGTGTACAAAGGGCAGTCCACTAGCACATGGTCCACTGAAATTACACAATCACAACTGTAGCACATGGGAATTTGTTCATTACTTAGAAGGTAATCGTGAGTTAACTTGGTATGGCCTATACGTAGGGTGACCCATATGTACTTTTTTTAGTAGGACAGTACTTTCTTTTCAAACGCTGTCCTATTGTACTTTAAAATTTATAAAGTACACCTACATGTACTCTTTTTCTTAGTTACACAAAATTAAGTCCTACTTTTGTCCAAACAAAATATAATTATGATTCGAATTGATGCGCTCACTGTTGATTAGTTTATTAACCTTTGTCTTAAATTCGACACTTTTTCTCGTTTTTTATATTATTTTGTGTTGTGTGGAAAATAAACAATTTCATCATGTCACCGCCTAGAAGAAAATGCCATTTTTAACGTCGAGTTGCAAGGAGAGTATCCTTTTATGAAACAAAAATCAAATGTTTCTCCGCTTGTTGAGTTTTACCAAGTTTGTAAAAGTTATGTTGATATTTCTAACAGTGGTCGCAGTAATATCAAACAAAATTTGTCAAAGAAAAAACACATGTTGGCTACTAATGCGAACTCGAAGAGCAGCAAATTGGAAAACTGTGTTAAAGAAGAAAATTTAAGTTCTGAAAATATGTTGATTGCTGCCAAGGAAGGTACTTTTGCTTACCATACAATTGAGCATTTGCAAAGTTTCAGATCCTTAGACTGCACGTCAAAACTAATTGTAAGCATGTTTGAACCTAAATTTGCGGCAGCTCGAACCAAGACTATGGCGATTGTAAAAAATGTTTTAGCTCAAGAGGCTCACCCAATTAGAAATTGACCTTCGAAAAGCAAATTTCGTCAGCATCACAATCGATTTGTCGAATCATAGAGAAATTAAAGTTGTGCCCTTAATGGTAAGATATTTTGATGGAGAAAATGGTGTCCAAGTAAAAATTACTTCAGCTACGTGACTTACCGGGTGAAACATCAGAGCAGTTAAAAGCTTACGTGGTCAATGTTTTGAATCACCATAATCTACTACAAAAATTCATCGGAATATCTGCGATAATACAAATACAAATTTTTGGTGGAATGAGAAAAAAAGGAATGAATAATCTATTCAGCAAATTAAATGCTTCTCGTGGTAAACCCGTGATTGGAATTGGTTGTCTGGCACACATTTTTAATAACTGTTTACAAAATGCGACGGTCGTCTTACCCACAGACATCGACGTTATTGCGTTCAAGATTTTTAAATATTTCTATATTTGTACAGTCAGAGAGTAAAAAAATTTAACAGTTTTGCGATTTTGTTGATACAAAAAAAAGTTGTCGTTTTCAAAACAAGATTTTTGAGCCTAATCCATTGAACCAATTATACAAATGTACGAACCCTTGAAAGCATATTTTTTGTCGATTGATAATTGTCTAACAGTTCTAAACAGTTTTTTCAAAACCCAATCAGTGCAGCATGGATGTGGTTTGTGCATAACATTGCGTCTCCCTTCCACAAAGTGATTTTAGATGTAGAAGGTGACAAAATATGCGCAACGGAAGCCGCTTTGATTATTTCGAACTCATAAATAAGCTTCAAAATCGCTTAAATACCGCTTTTTACCGCTTAAAGTAAGAGAGTCCCTTTCAAAACTTGAAAATATGGACCTTGACCTTAGTGTGAACTATCCGGATATATTTATCACGCATGCCAAGCATTTCTATTCAAATTGTGTAATATATTTCAAAAACTGAAGTGAAAATTTAAGTGAACTAAAGCTCATTTGGATGAGTTTAACTTGAAAAAAACAAATTTCTTGGCTGAAATTTTATCGTCGTGTGAGGCTTTCAAAGACTACGTAGGTCCTATATGAATCAGGACGAACTGTTTTGATGAAGTTAGTGTTACGATTTTAAATGTTATGGCATATAGAACTGTAAATATTTTATGACTAATTCTTTTTTATTGATTCTCGTAATTTGTAGGTCAAAATATACCTGAGCTTCGCTACCAGTTGTTTACAGAAATCTCTAGACACTAATTTTAGTGAGTCATCCACGTCTCGAGGTTGAAAAAACGAGTCGAGCGCCTTCACCAAAATATGAGATTATTCAGGAAGTTTGCCGAAAGTTCCAGATGACAACAGTTGTGTATATAAATGAAAGATTTTTGTATTTGAGTCAGTCATAAGAAGATCGGTAAACGCGGTATTTAAATGTAACGAAACGTGAAATAAATACATTTGTAAAGTTATTTAATAAATTAGTAATTAGCTATCGTGAGTTTTAATAAATTAGATTATAGACAATAAATTAGAATAAAGACAAATAAATTAGAACTATAAAAACTCCACAGTGGTGCAGAAGTGGGATCGTAGATAAATTTAATTTGACTTTTGAAAAAGACTTTTGAACTTTTGAAAGGTATTGTTCGTCGGGAACATCCGCGTAGTCCAGTAGTGATCGTTGTACGAAAGAACATTTAAAAAGTACGTGTGTGCCTGACCAAAGATGCTGCTAGTAGAACTTTCAGTGAAATAGTTGCGTGAGCAACTAGAAGAACGCGATGAAGACTGCAGCGGGTCCAAGAAGATCCTCCAAGAACGACTGAAGACTGTCCTCAACAAGAATGGAGACGACCCAGAGACATTCCAGTTCCAGTCAGCAGAAGAAGCCGTTTTAAAACGAAAATAATTGATGGAAAATTCGAGACTGTTTCCAAAAGATTCGATGAAACGTCACAAATGATTGAAGAATCTTCGAAACAAAATGATAGTAAATTTGAGAACGTCTCGCAAATGATTGAGGAGACCTCTAAAAAAAATGATGATAAATTCGAGAACGTTTCCAAAGATTGGATGAAACGTCTCAAATTATTAAAGAAGTAGGTAGACCAAACGACGAGAAACTCGAAAATGTGTCTAGAAGATTCGACGAGAATTTGAAAATGTTTCTCAAATGATGGAAGAAACTTCTAAAAAGAATAATGAGAAATTTGAAGAAGTCTCTAAAACATTTGATAAAGTTGAAGAGAAAAATCAAACAGTTAGAGACCATGATAACTAACACGAGAGTGCTACCACCAATTAATACGGTAGCTTTAGATCCGGTAGAGATAAAAGAAGACGAGACAAAATGTAAGTTGGAAACACGGCCGAAATTTGAAGGAAGTGGAAGTTCCGTTCATGTCAAAGTCCCAACTTTCGACGGAAAATCATCATGGAACAACTACATGAAACAGTTCGAATCAGCTGCAAGAGCGAATGGATGGTCTGAAAAAGAAAAGGCTGTAAACCTGACTATCGCACTTCGAGGAGATGCCTTAGATGTGCTCCAGACCATAGCCGTAGAGGAGACGGATGGTTTCGAACAACTGAAGAAGAGGTTAAATATGCGATATGGCCACGAACACTTGGATCATGTATATCAGTCGCAGCTCAAAAATCGAAGACAAAAGAAAGATGAGGCTCTTCAAGAATATGAAGTAGATATCGCCAGATTAGTGCGATATGCTTATCCAACAGCTCCCGAAGACATGATGGAAAAGTTGGCCGTTCAAACGTTTATTGATGGTCTTCGTGATCATGAGATGCAAAGAACACTACGATTAGCTCGTCACAAGACGCTGATGGATGTCTTATCTGCCGCCCTCGAATACGAGTCAGCTACGCAGCCTCTGGCGGGTACAGTAAAGTTAGAACTGTAAAAGAGGAAGGAGACGAAGATAAACTTGACCAGCTCTTAATATGATAAAAAGCATGACACACAAGAAAACGAAGACCATAAGACCGAAGACAAAACCAGAACGCGTCGGCCTTAGGGGAGCAGCTTCGACCCAGAACTTTACCAAAGACCCTCTGATACTAATAGCTTCTTTGAAATGTCGTGAAGATAGTGTATATGTAGATGGAGAAATAAATGGTAAAAAGCATACGTTGTTGGTGGATACGGGAGCGACCAGAAGCATTATTCGCCCGACAGTTATAAACAGCCGTAAGAAACTGTTACCAACGAGGTTGCGACTGCGGACCGCTACAGGTGAAAATGCTAACATTCATGGAGAAATCCAGGTACAATTAGGAATTGGAGCAGAAAAGTTCGTCCATACTGTTATAGTTGCTGACATCGAAGAGGATGTTATATTAGGAATGGACGTAATGAATACGCATGGATTCCAATTGGATTTTAAAAATAAAGTAATCAAAGTTGGTAACGAGGAGGTATTTCTCCATCCACATGATGACAACACTATGCAAGCAGCCGTTAAAGAAGATACAGTCGTGCCTGCGAGAAGTGAAACAATCATAGTAGCGCGGCTACAGGGAATTGTGGACGAAGGGTCACCTGTTATGATGGAGCCTTGGAACCATGACGACGAAGTTGGCCGTGGAATCATAATTGGAAAGGAATTGGTGACCTCGGCTAAAGAAATTCCTGTTAGACTTATCAATGTCAATGACTACCCAGTGACCATCAAGAAAGAGACAAAAGTAGGAACTTGTGTACCTGTGACATCCATAATCCGTCAGACGACAACGTCTGATAATTCCAACGACAAATTTGATCAAATGGTTGCAGTTGCTGGACAGTCTCTGAATCAGATTGAGAAAAGGAAATTAAGGGAATTTCTTCGGCAGTATCGTGATATTTTCGTACCGAAAGGAGGGAAAGACGGGAAGAACTACCGTTGTTAAGCATAGAATTGATACTGGTAATGCTAAGCCAATTCGTCAAACAGCTCGACGATTACCACAGGCGAAAAGAGAGGAAGCTGAAACGATTGTTCAGGAAATGAAGAAAGACGGGGTGATAGAACCTTCTACGAGCCCATGGGTCTCTCCGGTAGTCCTGGTTAAGAAGAAAGACGGAACAACGAGGTTCTGTGTGGATTACCGTTTGCTGAACAACGTTACCAAGAAAGATAGTTATCCTCTGCCTCGGATTGATGACACATTAGACACATTGGCTGGAAGTAAATTATTTTCTACTTTGGATTTGAAGTCTGGATACTGGCAGGTAGAAATGGACCCGGTAGATAAAGAAAAGACAGCCTTCACCCACAGGATCTGGATTATGGCAATTCAACGTTATGCCATTTGGACTTTGTAACGCTCCTGCGACATTTGAGAGACTTATGGAAAATGTGTTGAGAGGGTTATCTTGGAAAACGTGCCTAGTTTATCTAGACGACATAATCGTCTTGGGGGAGACATTTGAGGACCATCTGAAGAATTTAGAAAACGTTTTTAATCGACTTAAAGCTGCCCAATTGATGTTAAACCTCAAGAAGTGCCAGCTATTTCAAGGTAAAGTCAATTATCTGGGTCATATAGTCAGTAAAGAAGGAGTGGCCGTGGATAAGGGAAAAATCGATTCCATTAAGGAATGGCCAAAACCAACTGACAAACATCAAGTGAGAAGTTTTCTTGGACTATGTACTTATTACCGGAGGTTTATTAAGAAGTTTGCAGATATCGCTAAACCATTAACGCGACTTACAGAGGAAGCAAGAGAATACCGCTGGGATGTAGACTGCCAAAATGCCTTTGAGACCTTAAAAAAGCATTTAAATCACAGCACCGATTTTAGGGTATCCACTGCCAGAAGGAGAGTTCATCTTAGATACAGATGCAAGTAATGTGGGAATTGGAGGAGTGCTGTCCCAGATTCAGGGAGGACAGGAAAGAGTCCTTGGATATTTCAGTAAAGTTCTCTCAAAACCTGAGCGGAATTATTGCGTCACGAGAAGAGAACTTCTGGCAGTAGTGAAATCAGTAGAGCACTTCTATCAATACCTCTATGGAAGGAAAGTTTTTAATCCGAACCGACCATGCCGCCCTTAAGTGGTTGATGCAGTTTAAGAATCCAGAGGGTCAGATAGCCAGGTGGATCGAACGACTCCAAGAATATGATTTTAAGATTGAGCACCGGGCCGGAGTTAGCCACCGAAACGCTGATTCTCTTTCCAGAAGGCCATGCCCAGCAGAGTGTTCTCACTGCAACAAAACGGAATCCAAGGAAGCAGCAGTGCTAAGAACGACGGTGGTCCACGACGACTGGACGCCTACCAAGATCAGGGAAGAACAAGAGAGAGATCCAGTTATACAGAAAATCCGAAAATGGAAAGAAGAAAACCGTCGACCACCTTGGCAAGAAATATCGAACCTAGGCTCCATAGTTTAAGACGTATTGGGCCCAGTGGGACTCATTTATCATGGAAGATGGCTTGCTCAAACGAGTCCTGGAAAATGATGACGGTTCAGAGAAGAGAAGACAGTTGGTGATTCCAAAGAGCAGAATAGCCGAAGTACTTCGTCAGTTACACGACAGTCCATCAGGAGGGCATTTTGGTGTGAAAAAGACCCTTCAGCGAATTCGGGAACGGTTTTATTGGATGAACAGTTCCGACGATGTAAAAGACTGGTGTAAGAAATGTACTATTTGTGCTACGAGTAACGGGCCTTATCGAAAAAGGAGAGCTCCTATGAGACAATATAATGTTGGAAAGCCCGTTTGAAAGAATAGCTTTGGACATTGCTGGGCCATTTCCAGAAAGTGATAATGGAGGCAAGTACATGTTGGTAGTAATGGATTACTTCACTAAGTGGGTCGAGATTTACGCACTTCCAGACCAGAAGGCCGCCACCGTTGCAGATAAGTTGATCCAAGAATATATCAGCCGATTTGGAGTTGCCTTTGGAGATCCATAGTGACCAAGGCAGGAACTTCGAAAGCGATTTATTCCAAGGAATATGTGATAGACTAGGTATGAAGAAAACAAGAACTACGGCTTATCATCCGCAATCGGATGGTATGGTAGAACGAATGAATAGAACAGTTGGCAAGTATTTGACAAAGATGGTATCCGATCATCAGCGAGACTGGGACCAATATCTTCCGTTCTTCACAATGGCCTACAGATCTGCTGTTAATGAATCAACAGGCCAGACACCAGCCAGAGTCCTATTCGGACGCGAGATGCGACTACCTTGTGATCTAGAGTTTGGGTGTCGACCTGGAGAAGATGTAGCAGGTGAAGATTATGTGATCGAATTACGAAGAAGAATGGACGATGTACACGAGTTGGTCCGTTCCCATCTCCAAATCGCTAGTGACCGAATGAAGAAACGGTACGATACACAAGCCGAAAAGGGGTGTTTTAAGAAGAACGATAAAGTCTGGCTTTATAACCCCAAAAAGCGAAAAGGTTGTTCTCCCAAATTGCAGCAGTTTTGGGAAGGTCCATACCTCATTATGGAGAAGATCAATGATGTTATTTACCGAATAAGCAAGATTCCGAGAGGAAAGCCGATGATAGTACACCATAACCGGTTGGCGTCTTTCGAGGGTGACCACGACGTAGATGAAGAAGTGGAAGTAAACCAAGTCCAAGATGTGTCTGACCTCACGTTTGAGGAATTCATGGGTGCCTATGGAGGTACCGGTAAAGCAAGACATGGTGTTACCACTGAAGAAAGGCAAGATCTACTCGCGCTTCCCGATGACTACTCACTGGCCCTTACCATCCCGGCCAGTATCAAAGATGCACCAGGGTTGGCATCCGTCTTTCGAAGGAAGTTTGGTCGAGTTGCAGAACTTCAATGCCAAGTGCCAGCTCCTGGTAAAACCTTGAAACTTCAAGATGCATCACGTTACCTTTTCTACCTGGTAACAAAAGACACTGCCCGTGACCAACCTACCTACCGAGATGTATGGGAAGCCTTACTTCAGTTGAGAGAGCACGTACTAGAGTCCGACGTGCAAAAGTTAGCCATGCCAAAGTTGGAGTGCCGCCAATTAGATTGGAGGGTTATACGAAACATGGTGGAGGAAATCTTTAAAGACACCGAAGTCCAGGTGTTAGTCTGTTGCAATCCGCATAGTTACTGCTGCGGAGAGAAAACCGTCCCTTGTCATTTCTATACAACTGGAAGTTGTAAAAGAGGGTCCAGTTGCCGATATCAGCATGTCGTTCAAGTTCCAGTCCCGACAAGGTTCCAGGAGGAACCATCTTTTAAGAGGGGGGCAATGTTACGATTTTAAATGTTATGGCATATAGAACTGTAAATATTTTATGACTAATTCTTTTTATTGATTCTCGTAATTTGTAGGTCAAAATATACCTGAGCTTCGCTACCAGTTGTTTACAGAAATCTCTAGACACTAATTTTAGTGAGTCATCCACGTCTCGAGGTTGAAAAACGAGTCGAGCGCCTTCACCAAAATACGAGATTATTCAGGAAGTTTGCCGAAAGTTCCAGATGACAACAGTTGTGTATATAAATGAAAGATTTTTGTATTTGAGTCAGTCATAAGAAGATCGGTAAACGCGGTATTTAAATGTAACGAAACGTGAAATATAATTACATTTGTAAAGTTATTTAATAAATTAGTAATTAGCTATCGTGAGTTTTAATAAATTAGATTATAGACAATAAATTAGAATAAAGACAAATAAATTAGAACTATATAAACTCCACATTAGTCTAATACGAACCTACGTTACAGAAAATAAAATCACAGACTGGAATTCGAACAATATTTCTACCGAAGATCGATGGCTCGAAATCTTCCAAAAAGAAAGGGCTTTGAAAAATCTATAAAATTCTATGTGAGTTTGTTTTTTGTCTGCCGGGACCAGTGCGTCGATTGAGCGGTTGTTCTCAAATATCAATAACTATTGGAGTCCAACCAAATCGCAGTTGAAAATATCTACTCTGGAAGCAATCATGTAAGTCTACACAAACTTCAAAGTTTCGTGTAATGCAATATTTCAGTTCTTTAAAGAGTAAACCAAAACTTCTGAAGGAAATTTATAGTTCCAAAAAGTACGACTGGTACGAAAATGAATGATGCAAGATGTTCAGAAAGGAACGTCGAAAGAAAATTAACTATTAAAATTTATCATACATTTTTTATGTACTTATGTTTGATTAAAAAAATCGCTCTTATCATTGTTTCATTAAAGATTCGTAAAATTTTGACTATTGCCACAGCCACCTAAAGCTTACAAGCCGTGAACTAAAAATGGCAACGCCGCATCAGCTGTTAGAAGTAGTCCGACTATAAAGAGCCCATCAAAATAATAAATAAAAGAGGAACATCATAATATTCGCTATAAAGTTAAAATTAAGTAAAAAAATCGAACAAAAAGTTTGATAAGGTACATATATATAATATATATATATATATATATATATATTATATATATATATATATATCACATCTATTAAAACTGCAAAACATTGAATACAATGAGGTGTAATATTAATAGAATTTAAAAGTAATACAAGTGCATTCAGCTTACATTATTTACATAATTTACGTTAAAAAAAAAGAAAATATTCTTTTAATATTTTTGTAAACAACTTGCAGTTTATTGAATTCTAGTATCCCTTGAGCGAATATTATATTTATTAAGAGTGGCTTAAAAAAATGTTATTGAAATTCCAGGTATTTATTTTTTTAAAGTTGAAAGCTTGCGCTTTTTAGATAAACTTTTAGTTAGTTTCTTTGTCATAATTTCATTATTCTTGTTTTTTGTGAAGTTATTTAACAAAGTATTGGAGAAAATCACAGAAATTTTAAAATATAATTCTCTAACAGCTGTTCCACAAACACAAATTTTAGAAAAATCAATATAAAAATTGTCACTTTCCAAACTCGTGAGGGCTAAAGAAGCCAATAAATATTTTTGATTTTTATGAGACAAAAACAGTGACATAGTTTCTGGATGTTTAATTATGTATTCAAAAAGAGCACACGAGTGATAATAAATATAATGAACTTCATTTGTTGCAACAGATAAACCACCTCGTTGCAGATAATCAAAATATTCATCATTTACCTTATCACCTATACTTTGTACAATCAGATCTCTACAGGTAAGGCATTTAAGAGTTTTTTGTACAGTATGAACTGCATATCCGCTAATATATATTTGACTTGATTCCTCACAATTGTATGTACGCAGATAATCACTATTAAAAATAGAAGTAAATTCTGAACATTCTATGAACTGATTAAGTGTTGCACAATTTAGATCATCAGGTGGCTGAAATTTTAATTGTGTTAAATCACTAGTAACAGACGATTTCAGAATATTCTGTATTCGAATTTTTTTTTCTGAATCAATCACTTGAGTAACTGAAATGTTATAATTACAGCCAGATAGGTACCTATAACGACCAAACCTTTCTTCTAAATTATCCGTTTGGAATTTGCCAGGTAATATAAATTCTATATTTAAATGATTAAATGAATACTCTATTACTTTGATCAAAATTGATGTGCTGTTTTTAAGAGCAAGGTATGTATCATTTGTAAGTGAAGAGCCTTCAGGAATTTGATGCCAAGAATCTAGCCACATCACAAATTTTTTTAAAAAAACTACTTTGAAATCATTATCTGAAAAAATTGGGGTAGCCAAATCATTCCTTTTTGCCTGTCCTTTAAATTTAGTTTTTACATTAATTATGTTCCACCAACTTCTAATAATTTCTAAAAATGAGGCTGTGTCTGTATAAATACTACATGACTGTAAAGCAGCTATTGTACTTTCATGAAAAATATTTTCTACCAAAGACACTTTTTGTCTTTCAAAATTATTTGGATAAATAGATTTATGATTTAGTTTATATGCTCTTTTGGTTAAAAAGTTTATCTCAATTTGGTACAATGTTTGTAAGTCCTTAAAAAATGCCTTTCGAAGAACTGAATGATTATTAAAATCTGGAAAAATAAAGGTTTTTTCTGGGTCTTTCTTATTAAGCCAATTATTCCTAATATTTTTAAAAATATGTACAAAATCATATAATAAATAAATATTCTCATTATTAAACTTAGGATTAGATATGGAAAAATTTGGAGATAACTGACCAAACATGTTTTGATTTAAACGATTGTTGTCGGTAATTACACACAATACTTTAAATCCACAGTCCTGAATATACTGAATTGATTCAAGAACTATGTCTTTGAGTTCATTACCAGCAATATTACATACAGGTACTAAACGCACCACTTCTTTAAAATGTGCAAATGCTGATGAAATCATTAACGTTAGAATAGTTTTCGCTAATTGTTTATCATTGTTGGCAGCAAAACCAGTAATTTGTTTTGAGTGATAATGAACTCCAGGATTTACATATATTTCATCTACAAGTAAATTGACTATTTTTTCTCGATCATTCAGATTTGAAGCAAGATATGATAAATAATTATTTTCTAATTGATCATCAGGAGATACATGAAAGGATGATGTTATCATTTGTAAATATCTTTTAGTGGGCAAATTTAAGTACTGCTGAATAATATTATAACATGATGTTGACTGATTATATATGGTAAGAGCAAAAATAATTGTTGGTAGAGAATATTTTGCCCTACTTGCTGTTAGTAACAGTAACTGATTTTTCACAAAAGCCAGAACTCCCTTCATTTTATCTACATCTGTATTTTCTATGACTCTGTCAATTTCACTACATATTTTGGTTATTTTAAAATTATTGTCAATAGGACTTTCAAAAAAAAAAGAATACCTGGACAGCAGATTTTCTAGTTGTGACCAACGCGATAACTTACAGTCAAATGGTAAAATACATTTTAAATCATGAGGTGACAGTTGGATGTCCTTCACATAAACAGATACAAGTAATTCCTTCGTAATGTTAATGTTTGAAATAACTTTTATACACTCATCACTAAACTGATTGTCAATATTTAATAAATAAAAACAAATCCTTTCTTCTACAACTTTTATTTGCCAGTTTTTTAACTCAACCCTCTCACTAACACTTTGTAAAAGTTCCTTGAAATCCACGATAAGGTCTTTGTTTTCGAGTTCTTTTATATTATTTTCTTCCCGGAGACTTATTTCTGCTCGCCTAGTTTCAGGATTTTTTCTTGTTGGTGGTTTTGGGTTAGATAAATATGACGGTTGGTTTTCAAAAATTCTTGGTATCGCATTCTCTTTCAACTTGGGATAAACCAAATTTCGTTGAAGAACCGTACCATTTTTATCAATGAATGACTCACTTTCAATAATATCCGTTGCATCAAAATGTTTTTTACATACTACCGAACTAGAAGTTACTCTGAAATCTTCACGGTTAATAGATCTAACCCACTGAGTACGAAGGTGATCGTTTTTGGGAAAAGAGAATGTACTTTGGGCCTTTTCATACTTTAAAGTAGTTGCGTAATTTGATTTGCAATTTGGTACACTGCAGTGTCTCGGCATCTGTAATTAAAAAAATATGTTAGAATATCATATTACTACTCCCTGTGCCAATAAATTAACATCGACTTGGGGTTTGTAATTACTAAAGCGAATTTGTGAATTTAACAGTTTGTACGTATTATTTGTCTGAATAATATATATATCTAATTCTTTAATGCTTCATACAATTATTACAATATACGTAAAAAATACATACCTTTTTTTTTAATCGAATAATTCACCAATTATACAAGAAATACAAACAAAATTAGCATAATCTCATAAGTAAACACAGGGCTATAGGACCACTATCGGACTACCTCCAACGTTGCCAATTTTCTCACTTCACGGCTTGTAAGCTTTAGGTGGCTGTGCTATTGCACTAAAAGCAGTGTTTTTAAAAAAGCTTTTAGCAGTGTATATATTTTCTTAAAAATTATAAATGTACTTTTTTTTTGTTGAAAAATTATGGTCACCCTACCTATACGTAATCTAAAGATGCACACTTGGTCTCGTCGCTTGAATGGGAATTTGTATATAGAAAAACATAACTCTTGCTTAATGTTTTTCATGGATGTCTCTGAATTGTTCCAGTGTAGTTGCCATTCCTCGCTTATTTTGTTTCTAATATATTGTTTCAGGTCGCTATGAACGCATTTAGTGAATAATGTTGATTGTGGATTTTCTGCTGCTTCCCTGGCCAAGTGATCAGCTTTTTCGTTTCCAGTTATACACAGTGTGACGGAACCCAAAGGAATTTAACAAATCGATCGTTTTCATAACATTTCATTAGTTCTGACTTTATAAGCAATAGAATGGGATGGTTTGTGTATAACTGTTTCATAGAGCTGAGAGCACTTAAAGAGTCAGTTATTATCAAAGGGTTTTTTATGTTTTTTATTATTCACAAATGTTATTGCTTGCAAAATAGCAAGAAGTTCTGCGGAAAATATGGTTGATCGTGGGGAAAGTGAGAAAGAGTAGTCTTGGTGTAGAGGTTGTAAAAGAAGCATGGACGGTATGAATTTGGACATTAGTAATTTAAATTCTTCTAGACGGGTGTAAAATCCGTTCAGATTCCACTGAATTATGGAGTTGAATTTTTAATTAATAGCCGTATCGCTACAATCTGTAGAGGAATATTCATCTGGTAGTTTACAAAGTTTCTTCCTTAGTCTTGTACATCGTGTTTTCAAGTATCTTTGTGATAGCACTGGATGAAGGTTTTTTAGGAGATCTATTAACCCTTCGATATCTTCCGTGTATGTTTTTAGCTATACTAAGCGGATCTGCAGCTCCATGGGTGTTTTCAAATAAATCTATTATCTCTTCTTGACTTAAACAGCTACTGTTTGCCTTATTTTGAAAAAAATCAACTGTACAGTTAGTAATATCTTCAGCTATGTTGTGGTGGGTTTGGACATCCGTTTTTGTTCTTTTGTGTTTTGTATTGGGTTCTTTAAAAGGATTTAAACCCTCCGGTTCAGGAGAATTTGTTATATCAGAAGCATTTCTTTTAGGTGTTTGAGCTTCTGTTTGAGTTTCATTTATAGTTCTATTTATTTTACCAGGTTCAGAAGCATTTGTTTCGGGTATTTTTACTTTTGTTTGAGTTTCTATTAGAGTTTCATTTATTTTATTCGATACTGCCTCCATTGGTTGGGAGTTATCGAAAAAGGTGGAGTTTATTGGTGTGGGTGAAGTGATGGTTTCAGTAGGTTTGTGGATTACTGATTTGTTTGGTAAGTACGGGATAATGTACTGTAGATTGAGTTGTATTTTGTTGTGAACTAACAGTCTGGTCACATTGTGATTGAGAAATGTGTGTTATATTGTCATCAGTGGATTGATTATTATGATTTGGGCATCGAGATGCTAAATGATTAGTTTGTTTACAAATAAAGCACGCTTGATTTTCTAGTGAGAGAAATATTCGATAGTTCGATTGATCATGGTTAATTAGTATTGAATCGGGGATATTTTCAAGATTTGTAGGGGCCATATAAGTAAAACGTCGAAAACTAATGATATGCCAAAACTAGGATTTGATGTTCCGATCCGTAAAAAAATCTATTGTTGTTATTTGATGGATTCCTATCTTTTTGAGTTCATTTTCTATTATGTTATGTGGTACAGAAGGAGATACATTAGAAATAATTAATTTTTCGTTTGGAGTAATACGTTTTCTAGCTTGAATACGATATTGGTTTACTGATATTATCCATTATCCGTTTCCAAAAATTTTTGAACAATATTTTCTGAAGTGAAGTAGATGCATATACGATCATTAACAATTCTGGATATTGCAAGTATATTTTTGGGTCAACTAAGTTACAGCATTCAGGTAATCCTCGATTTTTGAATTTGGAACTGTATTTACTACAATTGCTTGTTTTTGGTAGGAAATATGTTGGTAGGTTCATTTAAAACTGTTGAATATAACTTTGGTGCAGTAAGTATCATTTTTGGGGATTTCTTGTTGTGAAAAAACATTTGATGATGAAGCTTGTTTCATGTTGATCTACGGAACCTGAGTACGGTCCTGGCACCAATACGAAATCATTGGTAATAACTCGATGTAATTAGATAAATTAAATTACTTACAGTTAATGTCATCAGTATCAACAATAAATAATTATTTGTTAATAATTTACATTTTATTACACTTTTAGCTTTCAATGTTTTTAAACAAAACCAAAAAACTAGGTGCGTTTAAGGTAATTAGGTGTTGCTTCGTTGAACGCTCGAAGTCGAATGTTAATAGTAATAATGTTACCTACAATACGGACGTTTCAAAATTAATTCAATATGTACACATTAGCACTAATTTGATATCAATTAAAATAATTATAATTTTATAAATACGAATCCGGAAAAACTAATATTGTTATTACACATTACAATTATTAGAAACCCTGTGGTTTAGTGATTGGCAGTCAGCTAATCACTGGTTATTGCCAAAACAAATAAAAAAAAATGCTTGAAATATCTATCTTGGACCAAACTAGGCTGAAAAAGAATAAATTATAATTAATATTGTAATTCAAAGTAGGTACAGCAATTGGCCGGCAGGTCTATCATTATAACAAGGACGTATTTAAAATACAGTGCTTGGCCACTCAAATTTACTGCCAAAAATTATTAAAGTAAGTATTAAAACCACTGATAATGTAAGGTGTATCTCATTAAATCGCCATTAAACATTAAATATACCCACATACATAATACTATTAGCCAAGGTAACTCACCTCCTGAATAGCCTTCCTTAACAAATTCTTTAAAAAACTCTTGCATCTGGATGCAAACTGGATGCATCTGCTAAGCTTCAAACAAACACACGCCGTACCAACTAGATAATATTAAGAGATCATAGCTACACCAAATATACAACAATATTGCCAAATTTTAATGCAAATAAATTTATTTCCTTATAGTTTCTGAAAATCTTAATAGATTTTTGTGAAAGGGGCCAATCACTAATGACCGGTCAACAACTATATCTATTACCCTACTTAAGTTTCAAATCAGTCTTTTGTTTAAATCGATTTATCAGCCCGATATTATGCTAGCGTAAAACTGTATCGGATGTTGGTTATAGAGTGTTTTATTTTTAATTGGCAATTTTTTCAATAGGAAATTTTTATATATTGATAACATGCGATTCCAAAACAGTTTACAAAAATATTAAATTGAAATAGACGTGATTATCTAATGTCATATTTTACTAAATTTTTTATTTCGAAACTACAAAATAAAATTAAAAGTTTTTAATGTACATCAAAGATATACCCTTAAAACGAAAACCTATAAAGGTATTTTCAAACACTTAACAGACACTCATAATAAACTTAACAGTTCCATAAAGAAATAAATCACTTACATTCCGGCAGAAACTTCTTGAACCAGATGGCTACAGACAACAAAGAAAAAGCAGAAAGAAAGTTTGAAGGAAATTAAATTTTCTAGCGAACTAACGACCTAGCGGTAGAAAACTTTATTGTCTACCGACTTGAAGAGAAAGTTTCTCCGGAGAAAATCAATTCAGTTAAAGCTGTGTAAATTTCGATGCCCTCCGGGAGATGGCAGCACATTTTTTAAAACTTTTAGTCGGCATGTTGGCGTGTTTATTTTTTAATATAATTGGAAGAACTACTTACCTATAATGAAATAAATCATTTTAAAGATCATAGTGGTTTAAATTGAATAGATTACAAAAAAAAAAAACTAAAATAATATATGTAACTTAAAATTATCAGAATATTCGGTCAGTTGGTCATTTGTATATTATGGTCTGGTTAAAAAAAATTTCGCAGATATCTGAAGCTTTTAAGACATAGGTGGGGGTTACTAGATGAGGAATAGATGAAAAAGTACTCGTATTTTTACCTTACGTTTTTTTAACAATAATTTATGTCACAATTTGATTTTTTGTTTATAAGTTTTTTCCCTTATATTTTACATAAACATATATTTATATATCTTTTTTTATATCAGGAATATCTTTATTTTCCTGTTTTTTAAATTAAAATTGATAAATAATTTACGGAGACTATTGCCAAAAAAGCAGATTTTGCACTAATTTATAAGTTTTAATTATTTATTTTATTCAACAAATAAAATGTTAACTAATACATTTAAACATCGAGGAATTGCGGTCTATTAAACTTGTGGGAAATTTGCCCTCGATCGCTCAAATAGTTTAAAAGTTATTTAATTTTTTATCCCTGAAGCTAATAATTTTAAACTAGTAAGCTTGCTCTATTAATGATGCTAGATACAGACAAATTTAGCAAATTTCATAGGATTCTTTAAGATGTAAACTATCTCAGAAGTTATATCCCAAACAGCACAGTACGTTTTTAAGTACGTACAATTTTGGTACTGTACGTACATGATGTAAAATGTACATTTTAAAGTACGTACATTGGGGTACATACCAGTACGTACAGACGAGTACGTACTTATTACGTCTTAAGTATGTACATACCACTACGTACAGAAGAGTACGTACTTATTACGACTTAAGTATGTACCATGAGAAAGAAGAGTTAAAGCATATTTATTATGTTAGGTTATGTTAACCTAACCTAATTTATTTAGTTAGGAATTTTACACCTCGAGTACAGTTGTGATGTGATAATTCATTGCAAGACAGTTTCATTAATTTTTTACTTATTTTTGGTGTTTGGTGCTTATAGTGTGGTTTCCTGTTATTTTATTCAGTCGAGTGTTTTTTTGTGTCAAAAATGTAGTGATAAGAAAGTGGCGGAGCAAGAAATTGGACGATGGTTAAAGAGAGTCGAGGATCGCTTAAAAACTTTCTTTCTTATTTTTAAAAGAATAAAAATTAATTTATTTAAAAAAAAAATAAAAATAAATTCACCTATATTTACTTTTATTTACATAAAATCATCATAAGTGTGTATAGTATGTACATAATAGTATATATAGTATGTACTAAGTACGTACCTTCAATATGTACTAGGTATGTACTTTCAGTACGTACTAGGTACGTACTTTTAGTACGTACTAGGTACGTACTTTCAGTACGTACTAGGTACGTACCATAATTTGGAAAATGTACGTTTTTATGTACGTATGTATCGAAATTATTTACAAAATAAACGTTTGAAAAATTCATTCATATCATTTAATCATTCATTCATAAGCTACGTATAATTTTTAAGCTACAAACTTATACGTACAACCATTGGATAGCTGGTAAAAAAACTCACATTAAAAAAAAAACATTTTATGAACAATACGAACGAAGTTGGGGACTATTTTTTTAAAAATCATATCCCCATCATTCATAAACATTAAGAATGAAAATTTGCACAAATTTTGGACTATAATCTGAACTTTATATCGAAACTTTATAGCTATAAAATTCATTCAATTTTTCGATACTTATAACAATTCGAAAAGAAGCTACTTTCGAAAGATCGACATAGGAAAGTGGAGGGGGATAAACTGTTTCAGCTCCATTTTTTTTTCCAAATCGAAACTTTAAATTGAAACGCGTAGGAAAATTGACATTCTCTCGGCTTCCATTGCATCTAGAAGCCTTTTTTAATCTGGGGTAGCTCGTCGAAATATGAATAATTGCATAGTTTTCACTGGTCGGGAAATAGGGAAAAATTGAGTCCATTTATAATTCACTGTGAAAAACTTACTATTTTTTTAAATTTGGCTGGAATAGTCTGTCGTAGTTTTAAATAGTGATGACATAATTTTCAACCCCTCCTCCCGGAAATCTCGAAAAATTCGGGAAAATCAACATAATTATAAATTAATATTAGGAATATAATAATATAATGTGTAAAACATTACATGAAATTTAATTTACAAAATATATAAGTATTATTATATACATTGATATAAAATGAAAAATAAAAATATATGTTTTTTTTTTTTATTTTAGAATTTCCGCATCAACCATTAAAGGTTATTAGCGGGTTTTACAGATTTTACAGTTGTTATTACAAATACAAATTTACTAATTACAAATTGCGTATTAAATTGCACATAATAAATTACAAAATTACAAAGAGATTACATATAATATAACTTAAAATTTTGTGTAGTACACGTATGTCCTTCTATGTCTTCTAAAAATATGCCAAATCATGTTTATTTGGAAGAAGTTACACATCGAGTCATACATTACATGAATCATATTGTTATAAATACAATTAATTATATGCATTTTTGTATTATGGTAGTAAACAAAACGAAACTCAATTATCACAAGTCGAGAAAAAAATTGTTTAATGTGTGTCAAATTATATCCTGAAAGCGCAATTATACAATATCCTGATACTATGTCGAAATGTATTTACACAGTTAACTAAAGACACAACGAATAAATCAATAGCTAAATCAGCAGATTGCTACAACTAAGTAATGAAACAAATACTTTTATTTTACAAGCGTCAATAAAAAACTAAAAATTTTGCCAAATGGATAGTTGGAATGAGAAATAAACGCTTAACTTGCATGTATGAAACAAGAATAACAACCCAGATTAACAAAATGAAAGAATTTGGTGCTTGAGAAATAAAGAATTTTAAATATTTGTGATGATTTGGTTTTCAAAAATGTACAAAGGCACCTGGAAATCACCCAGATGGACTAACAGTAGATATGATAGGACCTGATATACCCTGTTTGCTAGTTTTACAATATTAGGTTGGAATTAGATTCACCAGAGCTGTAATAATACATTATATTTTTTGCTTATGTAGGATCTACTTATATCTATTAATTTTCACAGCTTAATATGTCTACAAGGAAAAATTATCATTACTCTCACCATCATTGTCGTTATTGCCCGTTAACGTAATTACTGAAGGTGTGATTATAGTGCCACATTAACATCTAATTCCTACATATATTTTTCCACCTTTTGTACATGAGAAATAACATTCTGGCATGCTAATGGCGTAACCTCACTAACATCAGTATTAAGGACACTTTACATCTTCAATGTTTAAAATTTATATTATGACGTGCCACATAATAATTTGTCTGTGCCCAGATTACCACAATTGTGTTCAATTTGCAGTGAAATGATGGAAGTCTTAAAACACTAACACCAAGAGGACGAGCTATTCCATCTACTACGTAATCGATATGATGAGGGTAAAATTTTTTGATTAAAACTGCAACCCTAACTGCATTTTAATAGTACGAAATATTTTTTCCCGGAGCCATGCTTGCAGTTCAGTCTTTTGGCTGTTTAATGTGGAAATTTGTTCACTCCGTCGACTATGGTATGACGAATTATCCATAACGATGACGCGGTTATATTCTACACGTTGCCGAACATATTGAAACCACTGTGCACAACAATCAATTTATGTTATAATACAAATTATCGTTCTCTTTTATAAAAAAACTAAACCACTGTGTTTTAGAAAACCGCTTTTACTTCCACTATGGGTTACTATGAATTGCTGTCCTTTACCTATCGGATCTCGTAATTGTTGAAATAACTTTCAACAATAGTTTGTCGACGACTTGTTATACTACTATTATACTTCACACATTTAATACTGTCGAGCATTAATACGAGTTTCGCCTATATAATTTTTCCATTTTGTTTACGGAACTCTTATCTACAGGAATACGGAACCTTTTATATAGACAATTGAGACACCATGTAATATTTTCAGGTTTAAAATGAAAGACAGTTAAGATTAGATTTTTTTATCTCTGTATACTATTGATGAGTAGTAGAAACCCATTCGCTAAGGATTTTTGCTTAGTTGAGGAGATATATTGTGAAATGCAATTTTAGATTCCCCATATCTCTAATCACATCTTTATCAACGCCTATTTTACCTTGCAATTCTTAGAAGGCACAAATTAAAGTACAAATCTGAATTTGGTTTCGAAAATTAGTTTCCAGGTCTTCGAGTTTTCCTACGAACGCTAAATTCCTGTTGTATTTAATAGTGCATAAGTAAATTCAAATTTATATAACTGCTTATGCAAAGTTTCACGACTCATTTGGTAAATTACTTTAATAGTTTTTATGACAGAAAACTCATATCACATTTATACTCTCCCCCTGTTAGGACTAGCTTCTACCATTGTTATGTAATTAAACAATATTTAACAAGAACAATATATCCTTAAATACAATATTTAAGAAAAGCAATCTATCGTTAAACACAAAGGCACCTGTATATTTTTAACACACAATGTACTTATAACTCTGAAAAAACTAAATACATATATTATAATCATACACACACTCTTCCTCAGTTATTGACATGCTTCGTGTTAACATTTATGGCGATGGCTTTACGAAAAACCTAACTCATTACGCTTATGACCTATTACACTTATTATTTGCCAAACTATATATAGAACAATGTCATAGGCGTAGACCTTCAACTAATAATAAGATCTTCACACTATGATAAATTCTTGATAATGCACTAGAGGTTAATAGATATGTACCATCTTTTTGTCAATTTTTAAGCTGCATATGACAGTTATATATATATATATATATATATATATATATATATATATATATATATATATATATATATATATATATATATATATATTCCATATTATATATAACCCTATGAATAAAATGGGAATTCCAAAAAAAACTATTTGCTTTTAAAATTTACAAAAAGCATAGCGACTGAAATTCCGAACTATACTGATTTAGAGTCTGACAAAGTGTGTCTGTATTCTATTTACTTTCCACGAGGAAAACAATTCCTGTAGCTGGCTGTATACCACGTATCACAAAAAAAAGTTAATCGTCGTAAATGGGTATATTCATTTAAAAACCTTTAAAAGGGCTACATCAAAAAAACAAACGTTTTCTTACTAAACAGTCCATCATCAGGTTTAAAAATTGCCTAAAATAAGTATAAACTGTTTTAGTTAAAGCAAACGTGGTTTTCAAATTTTGACTAGGGTTAAAAAGCAAAAATGATTATACTTACTAGGTTGAAATGACTGAGCCACCAAAATACCAGGGTAAAAACCCTTTAAATTACATGTAGTTGTAAAAGATTGTACATAATGTTGTTATAAAAGTGTAATGTTAAATATTAAATTAAATTTTGACTCAGGTAAACATACACCCATGGTTGAAGTGAGTTCCAGTGTCCGGAGAGTAAACCTCTTCAAACGGACTACAGTTGGTAAATGATTGCCAAGATATCTATGAACGGTGTCGAAAACAAAATGTCAATGTAACATAAAAATATATTAGTTATACATAGTATTACTACAGCCAAATGATTTAAAAAAAATTTTTAATGATATTTAATGATATTGACTTTGTTTAAGACTGCTTCTTTGGTGAAAAAGTTAATAAAAGTAAGTTTAATAAATTGAAAAAGAGGGTTAGAAATCTACCGCTGAAGAAATTAAAGTTATAACCTATGCGATTAAATTTAAAATTGAAGAGGCTGAGCTCCTTAGAGACTTGAAGAGAATAAAAGTTAAGGAAATGACTGAAGAAGAATGGGACGGTTAAAGAAGAGAAAAGTTAATCAACAATTAGAGATAATAGAGGTCATTCATGCTTAAAGCATCTAGCACCCTGAACAAAATCTATTTGGTAGTATTAAATTGGTTTATAAAAACCTAAAATTTAGCACACTCATAAATCAAATTTTAGGTTTTTATAAACCGTAATTAATACAACCAAAATAGATTTTGTTCAGGGTGCTAGATACTTTAAGCATGAAGGACCTCTATTATCTCTAATTGTTGATTAACTCTTTCTCTCCGTTATTCCGTCCCCTTCTTCTTCAGTCATTTCCTTTACTTTTATTTTCATCAAGTCTCTGAGGAGCTCAGCCTCTTCAATTTTAAATTTAATCACATAGTTTATAACTTTTTTTTCAGCCGGTATATTTCTAACCCCTTTTTCAATTTATTAAACTTACTTTTATTAACTTTTTCACCATATGACCAGTTTATAAAACAAAGTCATTTTAATACGAGGTCTTTATATTAGCTTCAAATATTAGTATATCAATCTTTACCTTGTCCTAGATGTGATAAACATACAAAGATAATTTTCATATATCTAAGCTAATCTAACATAAAATACACTTTTAGACCACATTCCATACGACAAAAAGTAACATAGGTTGCCTAATGCACATGTCATTCTCTTAAACATGACTTTAACACCAACGGTAACTCCACATCTTTTATACCCTAAATTAATAAATAAAAAGTTTTTAAATCCCAACACCTGGATTGCTGTAATTATTTTTAATATCATTAAAAAAATTTTTGAATCTTTTGGCTGTAGTAATACTATGTATAACTAATATAGTTTCATGTTACATTGACATTTTGTTTTCGACACCGTTCATAGGTATCTTGTCAATCAGTTACCAGCTGTAGTCCGTTTGAAGAGGTTTACTCTCCGGACACTGGAACTCACTTCAACCATGGGTGTATGTTACCTGAAGTCAAATTTAATTTAATATTTAACATCACAGTTTTATAACAACATTATGTACAATCTTTTACAACTACATGTAATTTAAAGGGTTTTTAACCCTGGTATTTTGAGTGGCTCAGGCATTTTAACCTAGTAAGTATAACCATTTTTGCTTTTTAACCCTAGTCAAAATTTTTAAAACCACGTTTGCTTTAACTAAATGGTTTATACTTATTTAAGGCAATTTTAAACCTGATGATGGACTGTTTAGTCCGAAAACGTTTGTTTTTTTGATGTAGCCCTTTTAAGGTTTTTAAATAAATATACCCATTTACGAAGATTAACCTCTTTTTTCTAGGTATTTACTTTGTTTTACATTCAGTATTCTCCCTTCAAGTTCTAATATCCAGAAATAGTAAGTTATTAAAATTATAAAACAATATTCGGACTATTTGATTTTTTAATAATTATAACTCTTTTTCTTAAGTTTAAGTACCTACAGTTTATTTTCTCAGATAGCGCTATTGAATGTTTTTAAAGTAATACGTTGTATAAGTCTTACACATGTAGGTTTTCAGCTTTATTTTAGAAACTTTTTCTGAGTTTCTAGAGTCTAGTATTTTTACATTTTGTTGATAGTATATTTGGGTGCAAATTTAACTTTCCAACTTATCTTATTTAAAAACTTTGCCTATTTAAGTTGTGAGAGTACATGACAAACAATAAAGAACAAGTTTTATTTGCGAAACGAAAGCTCTACGTACACCAATCTAAAATGCGATAAGGGGAGAAAATACGACATATATTTATTTTAACAGAAAATGAGAAACGTGGAAACAATTACATGGAACCCCATGAGGCTAGCTTTTAATCACACTCTACGACAACTAATCATTGTTTTACTGAAAAATCGAAACCTTTTGTCTATAAAAAGCAGAAGAAGAGGCTATTATAAAAACTTTTCATACAATTTTTTTTGTTGTGATAAAAAAATTAACTTAGAATGTAAAAGTAGGACTTTAGAACATATAGATCAATAATGTACTAATAGATTTTGGCTAGCTCATCTGAATTAAATCTATCAATAAATGTATTGCTTATCTATTTTTGACAAGCATATGAAACAATAAACAGACATAAATTAATAAAAACATTAAAATATTTTGACTTTTCGGATAAAATAATAAGACTAACTAAATCCCTTCTGAATGAACAAAAGTAAAGTTATGATAGAAGGTCATATCTCTCACAGCTTTAACATTACTATAGGCCTATGAGAAGGCAACCTCCTGTCTACTATATTTTTCAATCTACGACCTTGCCATAGTAAGAAGAAGACCAACAAAATTATGAAGACATTTGTAAACGTTCCAACGAACATTCATTGGACGTCAATATATGACATACCAACGAATATTCATTGGATGCCAATTTGTAACCCTTCAAGGCTCAATTTGTAACATCCCAACGATGAGCAGTTTGTTGTCAACTTGTAACCGCAAAACCGCATTATATGTTATGATCATCAAAATAATAATAAAGGTAATCTTTACCAAATAATAAAGTTATCTAGATACCTAGATATAGGTATAAATAACTGTAAGTTTAGATACTCATTATTAAACAAAATAAAGTGAAAATGGTTAACTTGTTTATAAGGTATAAAAATTAATATACATATATTTACCTAAGTCAAAAAATAAATTGACTATCACCCAACGAATTATAATATCCGTTTTAAACTAAAATTTTAACTAAATAATTATAAACTATGTATTACAGTATTGTAATACTAATATACACTAAATGACTAAGAGTGAGAACTCTGGGTATTATTTCATCCCCAACGAATTATAGTATTCGTCACACTAAAAATGTAAGGTAAATAATCCTATGCTATATAGGATATATAATACCTTATAGCAATTCCTTACAAGGCTTTAGAGTTAATACTTAGAAATATATATATATATATATATAAATATATAATATATATATATATATATATAGAATCAGAAATAATTTTATCCCAACGAATTATAGTAATTCGTCACAACTAAAATTGGTCGTCTACCAAGAGAAAAGCTACGTTAAGGGTAATCCGCAACCTTTGGTACTGTACATCGATTATACACTGGGCCGATTGAAATCATGTTGGTATGGTTAATAATCCATGGTTTAAACCTCGAAAGCGCTCCTCAGAGACGACAGTCCTGTGTACTATGAACCCCCCGACGCCATACCCTAAAGACAACCTTACCATTAAAGGAAGATCCAGTGGTATAAATGTACATCTCCACCACAGTTCGGTCCCATATATATGTAATTACATATATATCAATACAAAAACAACTAATATGGGGACGATGTATCTATCACTCATGATAGATAAACATCGTTAGAAAGACATTCTTTCAAGAATGTTAGTTCTTAAGGGAAGCTAAATTTTAAACAAAGGTAATTATGATAGTTAGCAATTATCACTAGATATGCATATAATCATTAGCAGTGTAGCTGGATATAACGCTACAATTTTTTAAAAGACTCTAGAGAACAACCACGAAGTATGAGAGTATGGGATGGAAGTAAGTGAAGAGAAAACAAAGTGTATGTAGGAGAGGGGAAATAATGAACAGAGTTTTGGAAAATATCTGCTTCAGACAAGAAATATAACTTTGAGATAGTTAAACAGTTTGATATTTGGGAATAATACTAACCAGTAAAAATGAAGAGACTTAAAAAATAAAAAAAAAGAATGGCTGTAGGTAGCAAAAGTGCTACTACTCTAAATAAGATACTATCATCAAATAAATCATTCACCTGGATCTTAAGACAAACCATAGAACTGAAGCTATATAGATGGAAGCGGAAAATACTGAAAAGACTATGGGGGTATAAAACAAAAGCATATCTGGAGAAGGTCTTAAATACAGTTAAAGCCAGAAAAACTACAATATCCGGGACATGTAATGAGGGGAAAGCGTTTATAGCTTATTCCCAATTAATAATACAAGGAAGAATACAGGGTAGAAGGAGTCACGGAAGAAGAACGAATCTCTTGGTTGAATAATTTTAGAGCTTGGTTTAACTGCACTTCTGCTGATCTCTTTAGAGCAGCGCCGTCGAAGGTGCGAAATTGCCATAATGGAACCTTCTTATAGGCGATGGCACGTGAAGAAGAAGATATCTGGAGAAGAAAAACAAATTAATACCTAATGAAATGATGCAAATATATGAATAACAAAAAATTCCAAACATTGCAAGCATCAAGTTTCAAGGTAGATGGCTACAGACACCTAGCTCAATGCAGTAAAGAAGATTTTCTAAAGAAAAAAGAAATACTGAAGCAAAACTGCAGAAACCTATCACAAGATAGAAAGAAATGGAAGAAAACTATAAAATCTTGGATCTGGTGAAATAGTGTAAGCTAATGTATATATAAAATTAAAAGACTTAAGAGTGGAAGGTGCTATTCTGAGACTGTGCAAGTGATGCTTTAAAACGAGTACGACTTTGCATAGGACAGATTGGGTGGTAAAGTTTGCATTCCAAAACCATCACATTGATTAATATGAAATTCCGGGAAAAACACCTAGGATATTCAGGATAACAGGATAAACGACGAATAAGATTATAATGAAATAAGGAGTCGCGCAGAGGTGACCATCGGCGCCATGCGTGCTAAACGCTATTTAAGCGTTACGATATGGAATAGACGCTAGAATATCATGGCGACAGTACAATATTTTTGAATTGCATACACTGGTAAAAGCATAAATATAAACTATTGAGCTACATATCATCATCATCAATCATAAATCAGCCCCAATATATATTCTACCAGTTGCAACATAGCCATTCTCAATGATAATTCCGACTACATTTATATTCTACGTCACCTGCTAATCACAGTTGGTCATAAATTAAATTCAGGTCCTCGAGTTCGATGCATTGGGAATCCCTTTCTGCGCTTCGGAGCGTTCGTTGGTAGATAAGCACCCCGCAGGCCTCCACGATAACCTTTTTGTTTTTAATCTATCCCCGTCCATCCATATTATTCTTGCTACCATGTCCCGCCCCAATCTCCATTTTTGAAACCTTGCAATACGTTTAAATAAAGACCTTACTACATGGTATTGTTACGAATTATCCTCTCGTTGCTTAGGTATTTCTTTAGCTTGACTTCCAGGCAGTGATCTCTTAATTTTGAGATTGTGTCCGTGCTTAATTTTTCTGAGAGCTGAGATCTCGTTTTGAGTGAGATTCAAGGAAGGGATTTTCTTCCCATTATGTGAGAGCTGGTAGGACGCACTGGTTAAATAGCTAATTTGTTTTTAAATTTAATTGTTAGCAGTATTAAATATACGCACGTCTCTGATCGATATTATTAAATGCCTCCAAGCAGTAGCTTAGAGATTGTTTAGCTATGATCTCGCGTTTTAATCTTATTACGTAGACAGGAATACACATAAAAACCATCTCACAAATTATAAATAATGAGACGATTCCTCGATTTCTACTTAGTTCCATTGGCGGGACACACATTCGACAGGCATTTTTATTTCTCATCATTATTTTACTCTTTGGAATACGAACGCTTGTCTGTTCTAACTTGCTAGAAGTTATTGTAGCGTATCCTATTGACTTCTTCCTAAAATTGTTTAGTTATGAGAATAAAAAATCTGTTTAACAAGAGATGATTTAGTTTCTTTAACGGCGTGAAGTTCATTACACTTTGAGTCCTACACATTAAATCATACGTTAATGCCTACTCACTATGACTTGTTTGGTACCACTTCTCTTGAGTCAATTTTAATTTTTTAGTTGTCTACAACAATCACCTAAGTAACACAACGATCACCTGTCATAGAAAAGGGTCTTCTACGAACCAGTAATTGAAGCTGATTGTTTGATGACAAGATGCTCACTTAGAGAAACATACTAATGCATTCAAAACACGTATTTGCGCGCAGACACTCTGTATGCTAAAGCCAAACACCTATAAATGGATATATCAAAATGTGTTGACCATTAAATCTGCGAGGAACACTAAGCGAAGTCAGTTTTATTATTACCAACACATATCGCACCCTTGAAAACAAAAGGGCAGTAACATCAAAAATCAATATGTTTAGAGTTATGAGCGTTTAATTTTTTGTTAAAGTTAAATATTAATGTTACATGACCCTTCCCAAACAATTAAATATTACCACTTACGGCCCATATGAGTGTTTACCAACACAACAACATATATCAAACATCATCTTGGAACACATGATGCAGTAACAATTCAGATCAAATAAAAGTTTTTTTATATTAGCGAACTTGTACTTCGTAATTATTAGAAAAATCAAAGTGCAAATGCATCTTATAATACTCGTTTGGTTCCGTGTTTTTACTGCGTTCCATTGTTCACGCATGTAAATCTGCTGTGCAAATAAAACCGATGGTAGTGCGAGCTCATGAATTAACGTTCTAGCCTTGACCTAGTAGAGAGCAGATCTTTGTATGTTTTAAAATTGGACATATTCCTGGTGGACATGGCGAATATGCTAACATAGTTCCCATAATAGTAGCCACCAAACCTACTCGATTGTCTTCGGTTTATAGTACTGGTATCCGGAGCTCCTGTAGCGTGGGTAGCGTGTCTTAACCTGAAACTTATTTTTAAGTTCTACTACTCGGTCTTCTCCAATTTGATCATATTAAAGCTCATTCCCAGAAACGACCAGGATATCCTTCTTCGTCAATGATATAATAGTTTCCCAATTTCCTTTGCATATTTTTTATAAGTCTATGAATATATCCGAAGATACCATTTCATTACATTTTGTAAGGGTACGCTTGATTTTTTCAATGTTTGAACTACATGTGACCCATTGCGAAGGCACATAAATTGGTCTCCCTTTTAACGGCCTTGTTTTTTGTTTCTCAATCAAAAGAATGCATGTTTTTTCTTCATTTTGGAACTGATCCGTTATCAAAATATAATATTATTTCCTGTTCTCTGGCATGGTTCCTCAGAAATGATAACAGCACGACGCTATTTGCTCCGACCACGATTAGAAATTCCCCGAACCTAAAGATAGCAGTGTCCTCCATTTGTGGTTAGGTCAAAAAATTGTAAAATTAAATGTTTATAATCTCCTTTTATAATAAAATAAGGCGACATCGCCTGAAGGTGTCGGTAGTAACGACTTGTAAGTCAAAAGCAATAATGCAAGTGTTGGATTTTGGCAGATTTTTGATTCATTTCTTTTTCTTGACGGTAAGTATTATAGGCTGCATCTAATGTAGATTTATCTAAATGAATTTTTGTAAACTTTCCATGCGAGCAGAAGTCTTTTTTTGGGCTTAAAGAAGCTTATATATATAAAATACCGTTGTTAAATATGGTCCCAAACGTACGTTATTCCGCACACCCAACCTTTCTCTTCGCAAACTTTATGTATATTTTATTTAATGTTATTTAATATTATGTTTTAATATAGATGATGTGGGCACTTGGTTCCGCTCTTATATTTTATTAAATAAAAATTGAATTATGTTTGTTTGGAAATAATTCATTCTGCATAAAAAAGTATTGTTAATATTATACTGGATATTTTACGGTACGGGCTTTAACTTGAATGAAAGTAATTGCGAAAATATAAAACATTTGTTATGTTATGTCCATAGAAATTTATTTTTTTTTTTTTAATAGTAAAATTCTAGTGATTTTTGTCAGTGAAATGTAGACACTTTTATAATGTGACCTGACACATATGGTACAAGTGCAATCTGTCACAAAGGGTTAATCCAACATCATTTATTACACGAAAAATAACCTACAACGATTGTAGAAAATTCAATCTTCTATGGTTCATGGTTCTTGAATTGCTTCTTACCACATTTTAATCTAAATCAAACACGACTGTTTAACCAACACATAAAAACAATAGATAAAAGTAGTTACAGGCATGTAGCATTTATTTGGCATTAACTGCTTATATTGCCAGATAAATCTAAGTTTTTTGTTCCCTATTTTAGAACCATAGAGCAACAACTGCAGATAAGCCTGATGGTATAAAAAAAAGAAATCGATTTTTACACAAAAGCCATAGACGTATGAACATCTTCGGTGCCGAATTTAAAATTCGTTGTAGATGCTGCTATTATCAGCATTAAAAAATAATTTTTTTTCTATTAGACTGCATTCAAAGGTCATTTCACGAAAAATTGCAGATATTGCCATATGGTTTTCAAGGTGCGATATATAAAAGTCAGAATACTGCCAAAATCTCTTCTCTGCTTGTAGCAGTTATAAAGCTTGGGAGTCCGACTAAATTTGGTAGATTGTTTAGATATTATTTATTAATTTGTACATTGAGTAATATAGTCTATGATTGAGGCACTGAAAACGAGTTTCTAAACCAAATTTTTTTTCTGGTGCATTTAAAGGGTAAGTTTTTGTGTTTTTAAACTGTGTCAATAATATTTGAAAAAAAAACCAACAGAGTTTTATACGACTTAAAACCATTTTTCCATATAACTTTTCTTCTTTATTTGCTATCTTACTGCAAATCGTCATTTTTCTCTTTACTAACCTTTGGCTCTACTAAAATGGTATTAGAATGTTCACTTTCACTAAGCTTTTTGTCTTCATACTCACTTAAACACTCAGATTCTGTATTACTTGAAGAGACATAATCATTACTCTCACCAGCCTCTTAAGCACTGAGAAGAATAACTAAGCGAGAATCTTGGCCACCATCACATCATCATCATTTGGCTCTACAACTCTATGTAAGTCTTGGCCGCGTTTACTATTTCCCTAGATTGTTGCTTTATTCCCGTTTTGCGTAGACTACTGGCAACTGCGTCCTTCCATCTCTTTCTTGGGTGATCAACTGACCTTCTGCCATCAAGCCTTTCCCAGAATGTGGCGTTCAGGAGTCTTTCGTCACTCGATCTTAGCACGTGGCCGGCCCATCATTGTGTCTTCTTCTCCATTCTCCTGTTGTCTCTTCTCTGCAAGATAGTCCGCAGTATCTTTCTTTACAGTACCAGTAATTTTGTCTTTCTCCGCTGATTCAGAGTCCATGTTTAGCTTCCATACGTTATTGTGGGACGAATGATTTTCTTATACACTCTTATTTTTGCTGGTATTGAGAGTACTTTTTATTTAGTACGGTCATTAATGAGTAATATGGCCTCTTTCCTACAATAATCCTCGCTGCCACGTCCTTTTCATATTTATTTTCAGATGTTTTAATTGCTCCCAGGTACTTTAATTCTTTGATGACTTCAAAGTTGTATTCATTGATTTTTACGTTTTGTATAACCATTGGCATTGGCTATTCGTAACCACCATGTACTTGGTATTGTCCTCCTCGATGACCTTCAGACCAACTTCCTTGGCTCCGTTTTCGAATAAAGAGAAAACTTCTTTTGCATCTCTATGATTGTCAATGTTCCATGTCACTCAACGCCAATAGTATTTTTGATTCCTTGGCGGCAAATCCGTTGGTCAGTTGTGGTTGAGCTTTCCTCACCGCATGTTCCAATGCAAAATAAAATAGCAGAGGGAGAGAAGATCTCACCATCTAAGCCCGGTGTCAATGAAGGAATTGCCCCGACGTGGTGCTGCCAATTATGATCCGTGTGGAAGCGTTCTCTGTGCTCACCTGTGATAATCGTACCAGCTTTCCAGGTACTCTCCAGTTTTCTACCCTGGTATCTCCCAGAATGCTTCCCTCCTACACATAATCGTAAGCTTGTTTCTTGTCCACGTTGCTTGTAAGTCCACGAAGATTTGGTGTACATCGCGGTTGAATTCCCAGATTTTTTTCAACACCTACTGTAGGACAAATATCATCTATGGTTTTTGATTAAATATATGGTTGCTGTATTATAATTTTACTGTTTTTTTTTCTTCTGAAAAGTCTCCTCGTTTGAGTCCCTTACTCCGTTGTAGTCTTCCTGTTCCTCATCTGTAGGGCGTGTTGAACTCTAGCCTCTTAATTGTTCATGCAACTGTTTGCACTCCTGTTCAAACCTTTAGTTTTTCTGCTTGTTATTGCTTTCTTTTCCTATAGTTTCTCGCTGCCGCACTTTTTATAGCGTTAGTATATTTTGCCTATCTAAGATAAATAGCCATGACGATTGCACCTCCGTCGCGAGATGCACGTAAGAAGAAGAGATATTTGCATTTTGGTCTATGTCCATCTGAGTTGATGTGTCTTCTTCTTCTCCAGTGTCTGCAATTTGTTTTGGATCAGTGTCCTGATATTGGCGTTCATTGTCAGGTAAATCGAGCCTTGAAATGTACCCGTCTGTTTCCATGTTGTTGTTGCTTTGACTGTCTCGTCTTTAGCCTTGTTCTTATTTTTGTTCTTACCAAAAAGTGGTCACAGTAACTTTCTGCTCCCTCAGACTGTGTGCGCTACGATTTTGCTAGAATGTCTTCCATCGATAAGGATATGGTCTATCTGGTTTCGTGTGATTCCGTTGGCAACTGTGATTTGACACCCAGGTTACTTTATGTGTATCTTTTCTTTGGAATTGTGTATATTTTTACTACCATACTGTTGGCTACACGAATTCTACCAGTCTTGATTCCGTTATCGTTAGTGTTATCCTGTAAGCTGTGATGTGCCGATCAGCACCTCTATCTAGTTTGGCATTGAAGCTAGGCCAGCCCTCTCTAGAAATGTGGTGACTGTGTACACCAGTGTACCATTCTAGGGATAAGTCAATTGGCTGCAGTACGAGCAGTTTAGGACAGATGTTTTCCAAGAAAAACGAAGATCAGATGTTTATATAAACGGGGTTAATTAAAACAGTATTTAAAATATCTTTTTTGGTATTGATTTTTACGGGTATCGCTACGTCGTTTTGTTTTCAAAAATGACATGTTTTGGTCATAAATTAGTGGATGTAGGAGTATCAGTCATAATATATTGAATAGTCTATCAAGAATCATAAATGGAAGAAGGTTGAATGCGTAGCTGAAATGGAACGAAAAAATAGTTCTCATAATAAATAAATATTAAATTGAAGTATGTAAAAATTTTTAATTTCTAGCTGAGTGCTTGCGGCTTATAAGTCATCCTCAGAGCTATAGAGAAGTTTTAAAAAACACTACTACAAGAGAGGGATCATCCCATTTGGTAAAAAAACCTACAATTTTTCATTTTTTTTATTTATAAAAGTTTCATAAAAAACACATAAAATATATAACATTGAACTCCACAAAAAACATGTTAAAAACTTTTTAATGGTACGGGTATAAGAACCCGACCATTTTATTGAAGTTGAAGCGGCAGTCAGTAGTATTAAAAACGTTTAAAATCACCGGTCGCTTTAAGCGTTGTTTTTAAGAGAACAGTTTATTCTACAGAAAAAGTGCTGAATAAACATTTTTGTTCAAAATTATTTCAGCTACATTTCTTGTTTGAAATATTTTTTCTAAGACCTACAGAGTCTTGATAAAGCAATGTTTTCCGCCCTTACAAGGTTTGTAAGGGGGCAGCCCAGGGATTAAAGTGGTAAACTTTTTTGCATCTTTTTTGGGGTCCCAAATTCTCTGACTACTGGACTCTTTCCAGATTGTCTTATATGTAATACAGCGATATTTTTACTTCTTGGACCACCCACATACACACATTATTAATTTGTTAATTCTAGATGTCATTACTTTGTATATTTTTTTATTTATATATTAAATTCATAGTTAGCTGTTATTTTTAGAAATTAAAATATTAATTATATTAAACAAATGTTATTTGAAATATATTTAAAACAAGGCAAGTTGTTTAAAATATTTTTTAACACTTTTTTAATAAAAAAAATTCTCTTATGTATTTCTCCAAAGAAAGTAAAAAGTAGAGATATTTATATTTGATTGCTACAAACTGGTGTATTGGGAGTCTTCGAGCAGGAAATTATAACAGGGAGAGCTTGAATAAACTCAACAAACATGTTCATTCAAAGTGCGTATCCTGACCTGACATACAGAAGGTCAGGCATACGCCCATCAACACGTTGCTATGACGACCTTGTCGCATCAAACTGTGCTGAGGGTGTAATCTGTATCGCATCGAAGTTTGCATTCTAATGTTTTCTCTTTTATTTACGCGTTTACGGATTTGTAGGCCTGTCTCAGTTTAGTTGTTGGATTATTTGATTTTACGTTACACAGAGTCGAAGCTCTACGCATATCAACAGGCTGATCTGTTTTAAAAACTCCCGGGGTAAAGCAACCAGTGGTGGAAGACACAAATAAAAATATAATATTTTTGTTGAACATCTTTTAGTAAGATAATTATTATTATGTTTTGAAATTTATTTGTGAAAAAATACATTTAATTTTAGTTTAAACTAATAAATGAAATATAGATTTTAAATAAATTTTATATAAAATTCTACAACCTCTCAACCGAAAATGCTTAATCCTTTAGTCAAAAATTATTTTTGTTTCATCGAACTTCTTAAACAATTAGACTAGGCGGGATCTATAGAAATACATAACATAATGGACATTTTCATAGGAAGCAATTTTTTTTGCTGGAATCCCTTCTGGATGTTGCTCAATATCGATAATCACGATATGCGCCAGTCGCAAACCCTGTCAACTTAATTTTTATTTAACAAAATCTGAAAAACAATAGAAAATGTCTCATTTTTTGCTCCCTATTTTCGTTTATAATTCAAAATATTATTGATCCCTAGAGAAAAAATTATAAAAAGTTAAAAGTATAAAAAGTTAAAAAAAAAGTTTCGTTATTACACTTATACACAATATTTTCGTTAGCTAGAAATTGAAAATTTAATGTTTATTGTTGAAAAAATAGCAACAATTGAGAAAAAAAGTATCAAAAAAAATAAAGTTAATTTTTAAATGATTTCGACTTTCTAAATTTGACTTACAAGCTTCATATCCGCCTAGAAAACTTTTTAATATGTTTAAAACGCTGTGCTAAATTTTTGCTAAGAATCGGTCGGATAGGTTTAACATAATAATTTTGCAATGCAGCCTACTGGAAAAAATCTTAAATTTTCAAATTTATAGTAGTCCCCCAAATACGGCCCTCAGACAGATGCAAATTTTTTTACTTATAAAGGAAGGCTCAAACTCTCAAAACGCTTATTGTAAATCAGGAATGTGTTGCTTGTGTGAGTCCATTTCAAATAGGTAAAAGAAATAATGAATAAAGACTACTCAAAATCAATTTAAATTTAACTATCCAGACGACCGGTTTCGCATATTGTAGAAAGCGAAACCGGTCGTCTGGATAGTTAAATTAAATTGAATTGTGAGTAAGTTCTTATAAAATCCCTAAAAAATCCCTTAAAATCGGTACGTGGAATGTTCGAGGATTGCTGGAACCCGGAAAATTGGATGTAGTGGAAAACCGAGATCCACAATTATGGCCATTGTAGGTCTATCATGAAACCCACTGGAAGGATAAAGGACATTTTACGTCAAAAATTGGCAATGATATTTATTCTCTCCGGCAATGATAATGAATCTCGGAATGGCGTCGCAGTGATAGTAAATAATGCCTTTAAAACCTCCGTAAAAGTAATACATAACCGTCAGCGATCGGATAATTGTTGTCAGAATGAATGCCAGTTCAGTATAATCTTCAATGTGGTACAAACATATGCCCAACAAGCGAAGCTCACGATGAAGAAATCGAAACATTTTATAGTACGTTGGAGCAGACGCCATAGGAAGCTTCCAAATAGAGAAATCACAGCAGTCGTAGGCAATTTCAACGCTAAAAATTGGTTTGTAACAACAGAAGATCATTACTTGCGAGAGACCGTCGGATTATATGGACTTGGCCAAAGAAATGACAGAGGAGAACGCTTGCTACACTTTTGTATAGACAACAACCTGTTTGTTACTAATACAGGCTTTCAACATCACCCAAGACGACTATACACTTTGATATCACCAGGAAATAGATACAGAAATCAGATAGATTTTAATACTGGTAAAAACCGTTGGCGGAGCGCTGTTAAGGATGTTAAGACCTATCCAGGAAAAGATTGTAACAGCGACCATCAATTTTTATCAGCTGAATTCCGCATGAAGTTAAGAAACAGTCCAAAAACAGGAAATACAACAACTAAATGGCATCTAAGATATAACGATCCGTACAAAAAAGCCGCAATGCCAAAGCTATGTGACCTCAAACAATCATTAAATCCAGACGAGTCCTCAAACAGCATATGGACAAAACAAAATCCATATTGCATAATGCTGCGAAAAATATTAAGAGAGTGATAGAGAAGAAAGAAGGAAAAAATGGATAACGGACTCCACGTAGACTAAAATACAGGAGAGGAAGTGCTTAAAAGCCACAGGACTGAACAGTAAAAGTGATAAAGAGGCCTATAAAGCGCTGAACGGTCAAATAAAACGACTCTGCAAAAAGGACAAGAACACACATTGAACAAAATCTGCATGGAAATAGAAGGGCATAAAACCAAAACTGAGACCAGAGACATGTTTAAAAAAATAAAGCAGATAACACGTTCCTTTACACCAAACTACCCTGCTATCAAAGATGATAACGGAACTCTACTCACTTCTAAAAAAGATATTTTACACAGATGGAAAGAATACTGTGGACGACTGATGATGGAGGAAAGCACAGACGCCCATCACAACAAGAAGATGCCAGTTTTGCGACGGAACCTGACGTACTCAAAAGTGAAGTTGAAGCAGCAATTATGAGGCAAAAAAGTCAAAAAGCTGCCGGTCCAGATAACATACCTATTGAAATGATTTGGGCCCTAGATGACGTTGGAGTGGATATAATACATCAAATTTGTCAAAGAGTGTGGGAGACAGGTAAATGGCCTGAGGACTGGACACAATCACTATATATTCCCATACATAAAAAGGGAGCGAAAGATTTATGTAGCAACTATCGCACAATTGCTCTAATTGCGCATTGCAGTAAGATACTCTTACACATAATTCTCGAGAGGATAAAGCCCTTTTTACTACCTAACATTGCGGAGGAACAAGCAGGTTTCGTCCCAGGACGTGGTACTAGAGAACAAATTTTAAACGTACGGCAGATTGTAGAAAAATCCAGAGAATTCAACATCACAACATATTTGTGCTTCATAGATTATAGTAAAGCTTTCGATTTGGTCAACTGGAGTAAAATGTGGCAGGTTTTGTCTGAAATGGGAGTCCCTAATCATCTGATACTGCTAATTAAAAGCCTGTACAATAACAATTATGCCAGAGTTAGAATAAATGGGGAACTAACTGACAGTTTCAGGGTCACAAAGGGCGTGAGACAAGGCTGCATACTAAGCCCAATTTATTTAACATCTATGGTGAATGGATAATGCGGAAAGCTACTGAGGACTGGAACGGTGGCATCACCATTGGCGGGAAGAAGATTTGCAACTTGAGATATGCAGATGATACTACTATCCTCGCTAGTTCTGAAACTGAATTGATTCACCTGCTACAACGGATAGAAGACGTAAGCTTAACGATGGGCCTTAAAATAAACAGGGATAAAACGAGAATCATGATAATTGACAGAGCTAACAACAATCAAAATCATCTGGTTAGGATAAACAATATCGCTGTTGTAGATAAATTTGTGTATCTGGGCTCATTAATAACCAACAAAGGAGGCTGTACTGAAGAAATAAAGCGGCGGTCAGCAATCGCAAAAAGCGCTATGGCAAAATTAACAAAAATTTGGAAAAGCCATGAAATTACTACCGATACAAAAATGAGACTAGTAAGAAGTCTAGTTTTTCCAGTTTTTACTTATGCATCGGAATGCTGGACCCTTACTGAGAAAGACAAAAAGAACATAGATGTATTTGAGATGTACTGCTGGAGACGAATGCTGAGAATACCATGGGTGGCCCGAAGAACAAATGAATCCATACTGGTCCAGCTAAACATAAAGAAAAGACTAAGAACACAAATAACAGAACAGATAATAAGCTATTTTGGACATGTGCTTCGAAGAAATGGTCTTGAAAAACTTACCATCCAGGGAAAAGTAGAAGGCAAAAGAAGTAGAGGTAGATCTCCTACACGATACACGGACCATATTGTTGCTACCATTGGCGCTCCATTGTCAGAATGTGCTAGATTGGCAGAAGATAGAAAAACGTGGAGGAACATTGGAAAAATTACCTAACAGCTTCATGATATCACGATACCTGCATCAGGTTAACGACTAAGAAGAAGAAGTCTTATTTATTAATTTCTTTTTACCTAGCTTATTGTAAAATTTAAATCGGTTTACTAGGAGACCCTACAAATTGTTTTAAAGTTTTAATAAACATTTTTTAGGCTATAAACAAATTGAATAACTTTACGAGCTTAAAACATACCAATTTTAAAAATGTATACACTTAAAGAACATTAAAAAGATGCTTCTTTAAAAAAAGATACACTCGGGCTACTGGTTGCCGAGATATTAAAGGTCAAAATTGGCATACATTTGCCGTGTAACCATAAGTGATAGAGGCGGCTCTTTTTTAAACAAATACCCTCACCGGCAACCAGTAAGCCGAATGTATCTTTTTTTTAAGAAGCTTCTTTTAATGTTCTTTAAGTATAATAAATTTTGAAATTGATATGTTTTAAGTCTCGTAAAGTATATTCAATTTGTTTATAAGACCTAAAAAATATTTAAAACTTTAAAAAATGTTCTAGACTCTCCTAGTGAATTGATTCATTATCTGAGGGCCTATTAAGGGCTTACTATAAATTTGAAAATTAAGCAATTTTTTTCCAGTGGGCTGGATTGCAAAATTTATTATGCAAAACGTATCCGACCGATCTGAACAAAATTTAGCACAGGTTTTAAACGTATTAAAAATTTTTCTAGGCGGAATTTGGAGCTTGAAAGTCAAGATCTAGAAAGTCGAAAACATTTAAAGGCTTAACTTCATTTGTTTGTAATTTTTTTTCCAATTATTGCTATTTTGTCAACAATAAACATTAAGTTTTCAATTTCTAGCTAACAAAATATTGTGTAAAATTAAATACCGAAACTGTTAACCTTCGTATAATTTTTTTCTCTAGGATCAATATTTTCCAAAATATAGGAGCAAAATAGGAGCAAAAAATAGGAGCAAAAAATGAGAAATTTCAAGTGTTTTCAGATTTTGTTAAATAAAAAATTTAGCACAAGGTTTTGCGACTGGCGTAAATCAATGATTATAGATATTGGGCACATCCTGAAGGCATTCGCAGCACAAAAATAGCTTCCTATGGAGAAATGTCTAATCCTAAAACAGATCTCGCCTAGACTAAATACCCTGTCTCACCATAGACATTCTAGTAAGTTTCGGTATCGTTTCACTCTTTACAAACATTACTGTAGACGAAACTTTTAACATTCTGAAAACTAATTAGGTGAAACCTTGTACTAAATGATCTTTTTTTCGCAAGACCACTTACTTCTCATTTAAATTTGTATATCCAATACTTATTTCCAGAATCAATGCTACATACAAATAAGTGGTGCCCTAACGGGCTCCCCACTATCTTAGATTGGTTATTTTGGCATACCTTCTTTGATTTAGTGTCTTGTGAACACTATGTTGATTTAAGTGCTTAAGAAAGTCCTTCGTCTTGACCAGACAAAGTAAAATCAAGTAAACAAACAGTCGTTCATCGCATGCTGGCGACGTGGTCTTGTTCATTTTGTGTGACTCACACACTCTCCATCGTTTGTTTTGCTACCGTATACAGATCACGACATTATTTTATTGACTATACAATACAATGACAATCGCTGTGACATTAAATAATTAATAAAATGCCTATAACGTTGTATACCGTCCAAGAAAAAGTGCAACTTGTAACATGGTACTTTCAGGGACATTCGATACGCGAAGTAATTGCTTTATTTGTTGTTGCCTTCGAAAATAGACCCCACACAAACATTACAAACAGTTAAAGATACCAATAAATATTTTTAAACTTCGGAATAGTGTAAACAGTTGTAAAAACTGTCATGAAGGTAATGAACCACGTGTTAGACCTGTCGACGAGTAGCGTCAAAACAGGGATATTAATGTTTTGTGCTTTTGTGGAAGCCAGTGAACCCTCAATAGTGTACAAATTGCTAGGGAAGTTAACGTGAGATGCTCGAATGTCCAGCGAGTTCTCAAAATGAATGTGTATCACTGTGTTTTAAGATACATCCAACACAAGAACTGTTTCCAGAAGATAAACTCTAGGCGGATGGAGTTTTGTGAATTTATGTTAGATAAATACAACATGAAAATGTACAGTTTTTATAAATACTTTATTTTATGATTAATCTTTATTTTCATTACATAAAAAACACAATCCATCCGTTGCAAGGTGTTATTCTTGGAAAAATGAGCACCTCAGTGTTGCAGTGCGAACACAGCATCCGCAAAATTTAAATGTTTGGACTGGGATGTTAGGCGACCATATTGTTGGTCCATTTTTTAATCGATGGAAACTTAAACGGGACCAAATACTTTACAACTTTTACAGAATGAGATCATTCCGGCAGTTCGACGCCTTCCTGTTAATTTTCGGGAGGTTTATTTTCAACAGGATGGGTGTTCGGCTCACAACTCAAGAGCAACTATTGGTTTCCTGAATTAAACGTTTCGTGATCGACTGATAAGTACACGTGGTATATTTAATGTTCCGCAAGATACTGTAACTTAGCGACTAACGATTTCTTTTTTGGGGTTTTCTCAAAGAAAATAAATAGGCATCAGTTTGAAAGGGCCACAAAGCTAGTCAAATTAAGAGTAAAAATACTTTATATCTCTGCAAGCATTACACCAGCCCCACTCCAAAATATGAGGAGAAACCGTATGACAGATTTGGTTACTGTTTAGCACAAGAAGGTGGAATATTTGAGTCCCTAATTCATTAATCTCTGCTTTCATAAGTTTTATTTTTTGTTAGCTACCGGGTTTCTCAATATATTTTGGCACCCACTTATTTTCCTTAATTTCGAGAATACAAAAAAAAGTTTTAAATAAAAGTTTTAATATATTTATCTGTACCGATTAACAATGTAGCAACAGACCAAGTTTTGTATACAGGAAGTGCCCAATAAAAATGCATCTTCAATATTTCAAATGGAACACCCTGTATTTTTTTATGTTTTGAGTAGTCCTGCATTTCCTGATTGTTAATATATAACATTATGTGCATTAGTTTTGTTTCTATAATGACATATGGTATCTACAAAAGGGTAACCATAGGTGGCTATGCAACTGACATTTCAAAATGAAACAATTATTTATTTATTATAAACTGTCAGTCCTCATACCGAAATGGTTATACTGCAGATGAAAAAGTAGATAAATATATTATCATTTTATGTAAAAAATAATAAAAACGAGCAAGCGGCAAGAAGAGAATAATAGGCTGATTTATCCAATCGAACAGACTCTTTCATCATGATGAATCTTACTACTGAAAATCATGATGAAGAGTTTAATACTTTGCTTTATTTTGAAGATAAAATTAAATACCTAAATAATAGATTACCTCCATAATAACGTTTTTATTTTAGAAAATTCCGAAACAAGTCCAAACAATGCTACTATGCATTAGAGAAAAGCCGTGCGATGATACATAGAGTTGCCACAAAAAAGCACAACTATAAGCCATACAAAATATTAGCGGTACAAAAACTTACCGATGTTCATAAGAGAAAGCGTTTACAGTTTTGTCAAGACATGCTTACAAATTTGAACAATGATCCTAATTATTTTTATAACATTTATGGACAGATGAATCAAATTTTTCAACTTCAGGCATTTTTAATAGAAGAAATATAGGTATACGTGGAAACAGAAAAATAATAGAAAAAGAAACATTAAGCAAATAAAAAAGTCAGGAAAGAAAATCAATAAATGTGTGGTGCGGAATATTTCAAAACAAAATAGTTGGTACCAATGTTTTATGATTATAAATTAAGTGGGAAATCATATTTGGGCACAGTCCCATAGCAACTGGCGCACCGCTACATAATGTCGTAACCGTTCAAGAACATTTAAATAATCAATTTAATGTGTGCATCTGCAATAAGGGTACCATTACAATGGCCACCAATAGTCCCGACTTAACACCATGTGAATAGCTTTTAATGGGGGTTTTAAAAGAAAAAGTGTATTTTGATTCAAATACAAATATTAACACTATCACGCGGAAATTAAAATTTAAATTCGTCATGATAACACAATATCTGACGCAATAGAAAATTTAAGACGAAGATATTACTTGTGCATTGATAACAATGGAGGGCACTTTAAGCATCTATTGTAATCTTAAATGTAGTATTGTATCGTAAATGTAGCATTGTAAATCATTAATTTTGTTGACTTTCTAAATATATTTTTTCTAAAATATATTTTTTTCTTATCTTAGTATAATATAGTAGTAGCATACGTCATTATAGAACAAAACTAATGCTACACTATGTTATATATTTGTAAATCAGGAAATGCAGGGCTACTCAAAACTATAAAAAAATACAGGGTGTCCCATTTGAAATATTGAAGAATGCATTTTATTGGGCACTCCCTGTATACAAAATTTGGTCTGTTGCTACACTGTTGGTCGGTACAGATAAAATAATACAACTTTTATTTATAACTTTTTTTGTATTCCCGAAATTAAGGAAAATAAGTGCGGGTCAAAAAAAATTGAGAAACCCTGTACATTTTACGAAGTTTGTAGGTTCTTAATTAAGGTAGTATTTTTTATGTTTAAGTTTGGTAGGTTTTATTGTTTTTTTTTATTTAAAAGTACAAACCATTCTTATTCTGATTTTTTTTTCTTTGTCTTGTTGTTATAAGCTTTGACCATAAAACTGGTGCAATTTTCAGTGACAATAAAACATATTACTTATTTATTTACTTATTTTTTATTGTCATTAAAGGCCAAAAAATAAACAAAAAATATATTTAGTAGCATTATAAATAAACATACTCTAAGAGATGTGATTACAATAAATCTTAATTCCTATGGTCAACAAAAGAATGGCCGTTATTTGTATAAGTTGATGTACAACTCCGAAAATTTATTTGACCACTTGATTATTAATTTGACCATTTGACCACTTCCACTAAAATAGTTCATGTTAAAAAAGTCTGAAATAGGACTTCATCAAAATTACCATTATTTGTATTTTGTATTTTACTATCTGAAAAAGAATATTTTTCAGACAGTACATATGAAACACATAGATTTGTTAAAGAATATTTTAACTCTGGGAAAAGCAATTTTCATCGCTATTCGGGCAAGATGATCTCTCCAAACCTGTGACGCATGTTGAAATTAGATTTTTTTTTCCATATCACTCAGCCGTCAGGTATCAAAAAATACACAAACAAAAATTTGTTCTTCTCGAAATACATTCAATTGTTTATTGAAGAGTAAATGACCTATTTTACTAATCTTAATTAAATATTTTAATAAATAACACTTTGTTTTCATAATAATAAAAAAGGTTTGTAAGAATAAGTGGATTAAAGTTTCATATGAAGCATTAAAATAGCACATCACCGGTTTTAAAATGAAAAATAAATTGTAGTTCAATCTGCTTATTCTGCAATGAATGTTCTGTTTTAAACATCAAAGCAATTTTTAAACAGAGTTAATTAATTTGAAATTGTATCCATAAACAAATAAAAAGTTTTCAGATCTATTGTGGTCCTCTAGCCTAGATAACATTCTCTAGCCTGACCCTTTTTATAAAGTCTAGTAGCTTCGAGACTTGTACATTTTTCGGTGGATTTTCTTCTCCTAATACAAAGAACCGCTCATTTTGCCAGACTGTCACACTGACATAAAATGTACTCTGCTGTTTCTTCTTCGAGGTGACAGAATCTGTACAGGTTATCGTCTGATAATCCCATCAGCTTCAAGTGCCTATTCAGCTTAAAGTGCCCTGTTAGAAGACCTACGACGGCTTTGACTCTTCTCCTGTATTTGCTTATTAGGTCTGCCGTAAATTTAGCAAATGTTCTGTAATGAACTGTTGCGCCTGTCTTTGTCCTGGTGAATTCCTTCACCATTTCAGAGATTTGTGGACTACCCACTTCCTTGTAGCCGCTTCTTGTTACTGACTTTGCAACGCCACATAAGGGTTCCGGTCTAATGAATGGCATTGATGAGCCTTGTTTGGTTATTTCATCTGCTTTTCATTGCCCTTGTGACCCTCGTGCCCCGTTACCTGGGCTATTGTAACTTTGCTACGGTCTCCTAGTTTATTTAGGGCACACACGCAATCCCATACTAGCTTAGAATTGGCCTCTACAGAATTGAGTGCCTTAAGCGCTGCCTGACTATCTGTGAATATGGTAACTGAACAGAACGTTTCTTCCACGTAGTGAGGAATAACTGTTATTTTTGCCAGAAAAACTGTCACATCCTTAGACAGACTTACCGGAAATGTATCCCTTGATTTGTCCCTACTATGTGGGCTCCCAAACCCTTCGATGTTTTTGAGCCATCCGTGTATCCGGTAGCAGCAGCTTCTATGAGTACACCTATATTCTAGTCTTTCTTGCATGGTATCTTAATTGTGAACTTATTGTTAAAGCTATATCTCGTAGCTGTTGCATCGATAGGCTTCCCCATCACAATATCGGCTTTTAGCTTCTCGCTTAGCTTTCTGTTGTCAGTACCATGCATCTGGCTTATATGTCTCTGATTATGGATTAATCTATGCATCACTGATCTGGCTTTGCGCTGTATAAAGATATGAAGGGGTGTTAGATTCAGCACGAGTTCCAAACGATGCAGTAGGAGTTGTTTTTATGGCCTCTTTTGCTGCGTCTTTGCCCACCACGTCACCAAGTCATAGGTTATCAGGGGTCTAATAACCCTTGTATATAACCAAAACTTATTTGTAGCTCATCTACTTCTGTTTGGTCTTGTTATTGCTGTGGCTATTTCCCAATCTGTAGACCTTGGCATAGTGAGCCTTTGGTCTATGTTGGTTTGTTTATTTGCATCATCCAAAATTGTTGAGCTCAGAAAGTGTATGTTTATCAGTTCTCTAAGACTTTCTTCGTTGGTGTCCGTAAATTTGCCATTAGCTTTCTTTAGGAAACCTACTTCTTTCGTTGTAGCACCATTTTCTGCCAGGACTTTATGGATTCGAAAACATACCGGGATATCTGCAATCTCCTCGCAAAACTCTCTACATGAATTCCTTTTGCCTATCTGAATTTCTTTATTGTATATCGTTAGCTCATACCTGTAGGCATCCCAGTCTTGGTTACTTTTGGCTTTATTAAATAGGCTTTGGACTTCTGACCTCATCCTCTTTAAGCAGTTGTTTTAGCAGACTGTATTACTGCCCGTACTTTTCCTTGTTTGTCTGGACAGTTGTCTTGGTAAGCCGCCATAATAGCTTCACTTATCGTTTCTGCCGTGGACTCTTTAATATCTGGGCCTTTAAACAAGATCATACTTTCCCCGAGATTTTTACTGAGGGACTCTATATTCTACCCAGTTTGTATCTTTAGGATTTCTGTATTTAATTTCCGATGGAAAAATATCAAGATCAAATCGTATGTGTCTGTGATCCGAACATAACTGCTTGTGCAGAGTGTTAAATCTAACACTTTTTTGAGTGCCTTAGTGATAAAAGTTTGTTTGTTTCCTATACTGGATATAACCAAACCTTCAGATAAGATGAAATTCAAAATAGACTTACCACTTGCATTGATGTTTGTGCTTCGGACTTATATAATGTGGTGTGTGTTGGCATCGCATCCTATAATGAGCTGTAATCCTTTTTCTAGACAATATGCAACTATGTCGCTAATAATGCTTGGCAGACACAGAGTCTTATTACCTGGAAACTAGGCTAAACACATTACCAGTTTCTTCTCTTCTTTTTTTGTGACTATAGTTAGAACAACTGTAACAATATCATCGGTGTAGAGCACCGGGATTAGTGTACAATCTACTCTATTACTGTGAATATAGCTTTGGGTATGTATAAAACCTTACTTTGTTTAGTTAGCTAGCAATCTTCTCACCTATCCTCCAAGGCTTCTTTAGAAGGGCCACATCAATGCCTTCTTGTTCCACTCTTCTCACTAGTGTTATTCATGCGGCTCTTGCATGTTTAAGATTGGTCTGCAGGAGCCTTTTTTCTTATTTCATTGCAAAGAGATGTCCGCTTCTAGATATGTGGACATTCCTTCTTCCGTAGGTCCGACACACACTTGGACACAAGGTGAACAGAATAAGCAACCGGTGTAGAAGCCAGTATGTTATCATTGTGCAGTAAAACACTTTTTAGACTACTTTTGCTAGAGTCAATAACTAGTCGCCATTTTTCCTTTTCATAAGGGGCAGCTCCTAGCTTAATAACTTGGTCGGAGATATTGTTACGTTACAACATACTAAAGAATCTTCTTGCGTAAAATATGGACTTAGGTTCTTTTCTCGATTTCTGTAGAAACTGGTTGATGTAACTGGAGCCAGCAAATTTTTATCTACGAAGTCCTGAGTTTGAGAAGATTTAAGTCACTCAAATGGAATTAAATCGTTTAATTCCATTTGATTAAATAGTTGTGGTCCTTCTCCTGCTTCAAAAATAACGTCGGGATCTATGGACTTGAATGCAGACTGCTCCAAATCAGACGATAACACATTCTCTAACTCCTTTGGTGAAATAGGTATGGGCACATCAGGGCCATGACAAATAAGCCTAATGGCGGATTTTGGGTTCGGGTATAAAATACTTTTTTATTCTTACGATTAAATCTCTTTAAATCGCAGAAGCAAAAGTAGCAATCATCAGAATGGTTTTGTGGCTCACGCCACACCATGAGAACTCCAAAACTCAATAACTTTTTTCTTCCTTTAGTCCAACTTCTTAAAGCTTCTACACAAACTTTACATGCAATATGTGGTGCCCAAGATTTGTCTTGTTCTCCTATTTTTACTCCAAAATAGACATGATACGCATTACGAACAAATAAGGTTATATTATGTCTTTGTTTTTCAACCACCAAACCGCCACAAATATAACAAATGCAATCTGCATTATTACCACAATGTCTCCTTTCCATAGCTCGAAAAAAGAATAGAATAACAAATAAGTAGCACTAATTCGAAACACCTCGATGTTCGATAAACCTCATCGAACTGTCAAAAACAAACAACTGATTTGATGCGTTTATTTACGACTAGAGAGGTGCAGCTGCTTACAGTGTTGCCCAGAATTCAGAATTTTATTAAAATATTTTTGGACAACTGTTTGTGCTATACATTTACACTAAAAACCGTAAATGTAAATGTAAATGTAAATTACAATCAAAGAATTTTTATAAGATCTCGATTTACGAAAAACTGAAAGGTGATAGAAAAAACTAATGCCAGTTTCGGATTCAAGAGGTCAAAATTATCTAACAAAGGATGTTTATTTTAAAACATCAAATTCATTGTTGATCTGTGTAATTTTATAAAATATTAATTAATACTGAAGAGAAAAGTGATTTTAAATTTAGATATGCAAGAAAAATGTAATTTTAAAATGTTTGTAAGTATTAAAAATTATGTCCAAGTTTAGATTTATGGCCTATATAATAATTAAAGAATACGTTTAAAGTAAAAAAGTAAATAAAAAATACTTTTTTAATGAAATTAAAAATTAATGCACCCATGAGCATCATCAAAAGGCCAAGAATCTAAACTTAAATATAATTTTTAATTCGTACAACCAAATTAAAATTAACTTTGTTCTGAACCTAAATTTAAAACCACTTCACTTTTAAGCATAAATCAATATTTTTGATTTTCGCTGTATAACACTTATAATTTTATAAATTTGATTATTGATTATTGATTTCATGAATGCAAAAATTTTATGAAGAGTAGTTTTTTTTAGTGAAATTAATAATAAAGAAATTTCCCATTTGTTGCCAACTTTTTCAGACATACGTTTATACCTTACTAACAATTAAAAAACTTTTTTCCTTATGTGGAATAAAAAATATATTCATATTGAGCTATATGTATATACCTAAATTAATTTATTTTAATTTTCACTTCACTATTTTATTATTTCACTTGCAATTTGTTTAACATAACAAAAATTGTTTATTACTTTGAAAATTTGTATATATTTAATAGAGAATCGATACAGAAAAATATAATAATAATTAATTCTAATACTCCATCAGTTATGTATTTTTCCCTTATTATCTAGATATTTTTAAATTAAATATAATGTAAATAAGCCAGCACTTTTAACTATTTACCTGAAGAGGCAAATCCCTTTATGTCTTCGACTTTATCGGCGAGATATTTTTAAAATTCTGCATAGGTCAGTTCTTATAATTGTGAATAAACTTTACTATGGTTATTAATACTAGTTATTAAGGTGTGTAAGTTTGTTCATAATGTTTATGTTACATCTCATTTTTATTCACATAACTCAAAACTGCTAAATTAAGCTGCTTATTCGCTAACTATTAAACATAGATTAAAATATGTGTGTAGAAAAATTAACTATTACTACCTACATATCCTATAAAGACTCACAGTAAAGCTTCTTTTCTATTTATAATTTTTTACATGCTTCTAATAAATTTATTAGTTTTAAATATTACATAAAATCCTTTTCAATATTTTATGATATTTTTTTTTGTAATGAATATGTATGTATGTATAACGAAGTCTGCATGTTTTAGATTAATATTTGCGTGTATAGCAAATACCAGTTTATTTGCAGATCAAAACAGACTATGATTATTCCTGTTAATTTTGACACACACTTCTCACGAGTCTCAAACACGTTCTGCTCATTTTGCGACTAAAAGCACCTGTTTCATAGATTATGTCAAGTGTACTTACAGCCGTATGCCCATTTCCAGTACCATTAACAGATTTGTGGGATCATGATAATATCCTTTCTGCTTATCTAAATAATAAATGTACTGTTAATTTAATACTATAGGTTAAATACCACGAAAATTTTAAAAATACAGTAACGACGATTTGACATAAAAAGAAGGATTAATGAATATAAAAAATTTAACAAATTAATACTAAACAATTTAAGATATAACTTAAGGTAATATAAATAAAAAAATTAAAAATAAACGTAAACCAAAATCTGATATCGCTGTCTTCGTAATACTACAAATATATTCCCAGATAATTAATTCACAATAAAGAAAGTATAAAGATTTTATTTAATATAATTATTTCCTTAAACTTACTACTGAGCCAAACTTTTTTTTTTTTTTTATTACTAATAATAGTCGCTTCAACCACCTGGGTCATTAGCGACATTAGTTTACATTAGTTACATTATATTAAATTATATAAAGATGTTTCTTTTAGAAATCTAATTAAGTTTTTAGTATTTAAATGTTCACCTAATACTGTTTTTTAAGTCACTGGAAATATTGTTATATTTGTCTGTTAACTGTATATTTTCCACATTCTGTTTAGCAAGAAGATGTTTAACAGTAATATTGACTTGACAGTAATCACACACTGGAATGTCTTCTTTACTTATTAGGTGCTTATGAGTAATATTGCTATGACCTAATCGAAGTCGAGAAATTTTGACTTGGTCAGCTCTTTTTAAGTTCACTAGGCGCCAGGGTTTCACTGTAGATTTAATTTCTTTTAATTTAGATTCCGATAAGTTCCACTTATTTTGCCACGCACTAATCACTTTTTCTTTAACGAACTGTTTTATATCACTGCAGATAGTCTTTGACACTATTTTAGCTTGATCATTTTTGGTAGCTTCTCTTGCTTGGAGGTCTGCGTTTTCATTACCTTGTATTCCCGTGTGAGATGGAACCCACATAAATTTGACTTCTGAACCAGATTCTTGTAAGGCAGCAAGTTCTTTCTTGACAAGTAAGGCTATAGGGTTCTTAGTATATAGTTGACCGATTGTTGAGAGCCAAACTTGATAAAATGAAAATACAATTTCTCAGTAAATGGTATTAAGACAAAAATGCCACTTAAGCTCTAAATCTCATACGAACAAGCTGAATTTTGCTCCAAAAAGTATGTAAAAGAGTTTACCGTAACTACTAACGTGGTCTAATTCAGTATCGTTACTAAAGTCGGTTTTGTTCACCGCTATTTCTCTGTAATATTTTATTAACCTGTGCGTTTAACTAACGGATGCAAAAATAATTTAAGTAATAGTAAAACAATATCTATATTTTTAAGTAATAAAATATAAAATGCTAAGAAAAACTTAACGTAATTTATTTATTACAAATTTTTTAATGTGTAATATAGAACAAGCTTTAAATAAAAATCCTTTAAAGTTTGTTTAGCAGTAAATGGTAACTTCAATTAGTACCGACTACAAACATCCGGGGTTAACCGATAATAGTACCTATAAAAGGCCCGGTTTCAGGTAAAGTGTAAATATGTTTCCTGGTAAAATTTGTCAATCTTCATTTCTTAATGTTGATTTAATTACGTACAATCCAAATTCATTATAATTTTATTAATACAAATAAGGCTTAAATTGTAGAAACTGTACTGATAAGAGGGTTTTTTAAATTCGATGGTAGTGCGCGACGGGTTTGCTAATCACCTTTTAAGTATTTTTCAGGTATTTATATAATAGGTTTATGGAACTGTACACCAACCAGTATTTAAATACGAGTTCTTAATAAAATTTGTTTGTCTTTATGTATTACGGGAAGTGTTAAGTAGTATTACTCATTTTACACACTACGTTTTCTATCATTATGTGGCGTGCGTAGGATAGTAATAAGGGGGCTTCTTCTAGTGTTCCGATAAAAAAGAAACATGTACTAGTAGATGCAAAGCAAATTGTAAAAACTATATACAGTACTTTACTTAAAAGAGAACTTGACACAACTTCCGCTACGAGTAAAATATGAATTTTGACAAAAATATCTCTGACCACAGTAAAAAAAATCCCATAAAAACAAGAGAAAAACGTAAAGATTTGAGTTCAACCAAATGTAACGACGAAGCTGATAAGAATTTAATACGTCGAAAAGTCTATACCACATACACTTACCGTAATATAAAACTGGTACACTTTTTTTTTCCCGATGTAAACCTGTGTTCAGACTGGACACAATAGTTCGTGAATCAATTCGTTGTTGCTATCACAGATAACGGAATTGCACTAAATCGAAACAAAAAAAAAATATATCAAAATCAGTAAACTAATTTTCGAAACTAAATTCAGATTTTTGCTTTAATCTGTGCCTTCAAATAATTGCAAGGCAAAACAGACGTTGATAAAGATGTTATTAGAGACATTGGGAATCTAAAATTTGCATTTCAACATCATATCTCCTCAACTAAGCAAAACTAATTAGCGAATTGTTTTCAAGTACTCGTTCAGAGTAATCGGAATTCCTTTGACGAGGCCTATTAGGCCGAAATACGTATAAGCGGCTATATAGACCCACGATACGTGAAATTAAATCTTAACTACTGTCTTTTCCTTTAAAAAAATGTCGTTCAAAAATGTATAAAGTTTTTAGATATAGATTATTTTATCATTAACAACAAAAACCCATATCTAATAAATTTAGTAATCAGAGATAGGGTTGAGTTAATGTCCAAAATGTTTGAAGGATCTTTAAACTTTGGGTATTGGCTCCGAGAACATTGGAATGCATCTACTGTAATTTATTACTTTATTTACCTACCAAACACGAACTGTTAACTGTATTTTATGTCAATAAGTTGAGTAAAAAATAAACTACTAAGATTTATTTATTATTTATTACATAAACAATAAATGTGGAAAAATAAAATCATACTTTATCCTACGTAGATTATAAACTATAATTAAAAATGAAACTGGAACAAAACCATGAATTGGAGATATCCAGGAGTGGCTAGTATACCTGTTGAATACAAAGCACGTGGTGTTCGTGTGTATCAAGATATAAAAAAAGTGTTTATTAAAAACTTAAAACTTTATTTTAAAAAAGATCTTTTCGGAGTTTAAATCATTCCATCATCGGTTTACTAAAAGAGAGAGTAAAAAAACCAATATTAAAAAACACATAAGTTGAAATTTAAAGTCAATCAGTCAAGAAATCAGTAATAAAAAATCCTCGTGGAATTTACAAAGGTAAATGCAATAACATATTTATTTATTAAATGCATCCCCAATGGGAGGCATTTAATATGTCTCCTAGGAGCTGGTGAAATTTTGTTGACTTACATTACCTCTGAACTGTGTTGGAGTCTAGGGCTAACTGATAGAAAGATGGTATGAAAAATCAGTCAGTTACCCGTCAATGTCAAGTGGATTGATGTGGTAGGAGGAAAAGTCATTATGCTTCCGTTTATGGATAAGCCGTTTTTAGTGAAGAATTATGTTTAATGTGTAGTAGGATCAATGGCAATTATTGGTATGTTAACAAGGGGGAAGAATGTCAAACAATGAGTTACTGTGATGTAAATTAAATTTGGTATACCAGGTTAAGACAAAATACGTATCAATGTCAAGTGGATTGATGTGGTAGGAGGAAAAGTCATTATGCTTCCGTTTATGGATAAGCCGTTTTTAGTGAAGAATTATGTTTAATGTGTAGTAGGATCAATAGCAATTTTTGGTATGTTATCAAGGGGGAAGAATGTCAAACAATGAGTTACTGTGATGTAAATTAAATTTGGTATACTAGGTTAAGACAACATTTAAGTTAGGTAATTTTAAATTAAATAATTATCAAAAGTGAAAAAGGGGGATGTTATTACCTAATAATTTCATTATACGAAGTAAGTAGAGATAAAATTTAACTTGTAAATTATGGAAGATAAATTAAGGAAAAAGAAGTAGAAGATATGAACGTGAAGATGTTAACTGGGAATACTAAAAATCACTGTGATAGAAAAAAGATAGGTAGATGTAAAGTGAGTATTTAGAAGAAACCTGTGTAATTAGTTAGGGTGGAAATTATTTGAGAGCATGGGAAATTGGATATTAGAATAAGGATGTTAGTGTATTAATGATGACAAGAATAGTGTTAAGCATGACAGGATATATCGGTCAATGATTAAGCTAAGGAAAAGAGAGAAAGCAATGTAGAAGTAAGTAAAACTGGATGTATAGATAAAAAAAAAGAAAGTTGGATCAGGAGAATAGTTGTCGATGTAGTGGGACAAAGTCTCTATTGAGGCTAGTGTGACGATTAATACAATTGGGACTGCTTTTCATTTCCTTGGCGATCTCCAAATCCTCAAAAAGATCAAGTTTGAGATAATCTCTACCTGGGATGTTATGAAGAAGAGAAATATCATCTGGTATCTTGATTGTGTGATTGTGATATTTAAGATGATGAGAAAAAGAAGTATTCTCTAACTTAGAATGTTCATAGGCCCTGGTTACCAGAGATCTACAAGTTCTACCAATATAAGTGGCATCACAGTCAGAACATTGAAGTTTATAAACTCCACTACGCTTGCTGAAGTCAATAGAGTGCTTACTATTGCATATTGATCTACTCAATTTATTGTTAACTTTAAAGGAAATCTTAACATTTTTAACAGAATTCAAAATATATAGTATTTTTAATTGATTCGGAGAGTGTTGGATAGTGAAATAGTAATGAGAAGTAGGATGGCGAATCTGTAGTAATTTTAGGGTAAGCTGATTGTTGATGCAATTTAAGTTTCTTTTTATAAATGACTTTATGGATGATACCAGGATTATAGCCATTATCAAAGCAATCTGTTTGATTATATTGAGTTCTTGGTTGTAGTTAATGTTGGATAATGGAATGGTTTCTAAACGATGAATGAAACTATTGAATGCAGCTAATTTGTGTGAAATTCGATGATTAGAATTGAAATGTATGACATGATCTGTTTGTGTGGGTTTTCTGTAGATGCTATAATCAAAGACATTGTTAATTTTATTGAGAGAAAGATTCAAGAAATTGATAGAGATGTTGGACTCTAATTTCATTGTAAATTTAATATTAAGGTGAGTAATATTGATAGTTTTGAGTAAGGAAGAAGCTGTATTTGAGTTACCTCTAATGAATACTAAGCAATCATCAACGTAACGGAACCAATGTAAAGTGGCTTTGTTAATCATGATTTCAGTGGATTCTAGATAATTCATGAAAAGGTCAGCTAAAAACTGCTTTTTGATCACCTAGACTTAACTTTTTTTGCATGATATACAGGACAAAGTTACCCATTGTACTTCAGTAAAATTGTTCAAACTAAATAATAAACTTTACAATCTTATTCAACAGAAGTCTTAAGTAGTGTCCACCAATTCTTCCAGTAATAGATCTAAGTTTTCTAACTTTAAATTTTACCCCAGAATCAAAAATTTATCCAATATCAATTTCTCCCAAGACAAATTGGAACTTTTAAACCATGGCCTCCAATTTTCAATTACTACAGACCTCTCTGAAATAGACCTACAATAACTCTTCATAGAAATAGACATAATCATACAAAAACTTTCAACCCCATTACAACAAAAGAATGTCATTAGAAATAACTGTTTCAAAAAACTTCATTCTGGAACAACTTAACTTCCAATTCACAATTTTATCATCCATATCATATTAATTTAAAAATTCTAAATTCAATCAAAAAGAAAATAAAAACCATATATTAATGATATCCAAAGCAGACAAAGAAAATTGCTTAATAATTCTTGATCACACTGAATACATCAACAAGGTTTCCACCTTTTGTAATAATAATGGCTTCACAACACATGACTCACTGAACAGATTCATTAACAAACAAAAAGCTTTTTCAAATAAACATTCTACTTTTTTCACTGATTTTCATGCATTATATTACAAAATCCCTAGCAACCCATTAATTCCTAGACTTTATGGTCTCCCAAAAATTCACAAAGAGGGCATTCCAATCCGTCCAGTAGTTAGTTTTATCAACACCCCCGTCTTTATAATTTCTAAATTCATACTCAGAGTAATTCATGACATTACTGGTTTTTCTCCTACTCTTTCCATCAAAAATTCATCCCTACTTGTATCCACCACTCATTCACATCAACCAGATATGACCATGCTTTCATTTGACATTAGCAATCTCTTTACTTCTGTACCTAAACTTAAAACTATTCAGTTAGTTCACGACCTTCTCACATCTAAATCAACTAATCCCTCAGTCATCACTTCAATAATAGAGATACTTTCCTTTTGTCTATCGCAAGATTATTTTTCTGTTAATAATACTTTTTATAAACAAGCTGATGGCTTAGCCATAGGAAGTTGTCTTTCTCCCTTTTTAGCTGACTTTTTCATGAATTATCTAGAATCCACTCAAATCATGATTAACAATGCAATTTTACATTGGTTCCGTTGCGTTGATGATTGCTTAGCATTCATTAGAGATAACTCAAATACAGCTTCTTCCTGACTCAAAACTATCAATAATATTTATCCCAATATTAAATTCACTATGGAATTAGAGTCCAACTTTTTTATCAATTTCTTGGGCCTTTCTATCAATAGAATTAACAATGTCTTTGATTATAGCATCTAAAGAAAACCCAAACCAACAGATCGTGTCATACATTTCGATTCTAACCATTTAATTTCACAGAAATTAGCTGAATTCAATAGTTTTGTTCATTATTTAGAAACCATCCTATTATTCAACATTAACTACAACCACGAACTCAATATAATCAAACACATTGCTTTCAATAATGACTATAACCCTGATATCATCCATAAACTTATTCATAAAAAGAAACGTAAATTGCATCAACAATCAGCTTATCGTAACATTACTTCAGATTCGATATCTTACTTCTCATTACCATTTGACTGTCCAACACTCTCTAAATCAATCAAAAACACTATTTTGAATTCTGTTGAAAATGTTAAGGTTTCCTTAAAAGTTAACAATAAATTGAGTAGATCAATATGCAATAGTAAGGACTCTATTGACTTCAGTAAACGTAGTGGAGTTTATAAACTTCAATGTTCTGACTGTGATGCCACTTATATTGGTAGAACTTTTAGATCTCTGGTAACCAGGGCCTATGAACATTGTAAGTAAGAGAATACTTCTTCTTTTTTCCATTATCTTAAATATCACAATCACACAATCAAGATACCAGATGATATTTCTCTTCTTCATGACATCGCAGGTAGAGATTATCTCAAACTTGATCTTTTTGAGGATTTGGATATCGCCAAGAAAAATAAAAATAGTCACACTTGTGATAATCGTCACACTAGCCTCAATAGAGACTTCGTCCCACTACATCGACAACTATTCTCCTGATCCAACCTTGTATACCAAATTTAATTTACATCACAGTAATTCATTGTTTGACATTTTCCCCCTTGTTAACATACCAAAAATTGTGTCATTATCAACATACCAAAATATTTAAAAAGTGAATAAGTAAATGTGTCAATGATATTCTTCCAAGTAGTTGGAGAAATTCAGGCCGACACGTAATAAGTAAAGCAAATTTCAAGGTTCATGTAAATTATAATAAACTTTAAAAAATTAAAATCAAATATCAAGCACAATTTTAATAATCAAATCTTGCCCAAGTACTTTAGCTTTCTACAGCATCATCAGGTGCATTTCGTCAAATTTGGGCTAGCCAGCAAGCGCAGAATGTAATAAACATGAAATTGAACATAAATTGTTCATAACACTCCACTTAAACAAGGACACTTAAAAAATTATTTAAAAATTATTCTACGCTTTACATTTTTATCAACAACAGGAGAGAAAATGGTGATTACATTCTGCCCTTGCTGAATAGCCCAAATTTGACGAAATGCCCCTGATGATGCTGTAGAAAGCGAAAGTACTTGGGCAAGATTTGATTATTAAAATTGTGCTCGATATTTGCCGTTAATTTTTTAAAGTTCATTTATTTGAGCATTCAACCTTTTTTTAATTAGATATAGTTGAACTGATAATAATTATTTTGATAAAGATAGCGATAGCGAAACAGAACTATGTGTGGAGCGATAACGTCATTAAATTTACAAATGTAACGATTAAAGAAAAAAGGTTCGTTTCAGAACCACAAATTATTATTAATGTTTATTTTTCTATAATCTTAGCAATTAAAATAGATCTAATTTATTTTAAAACTCATTTTAAAACATTAATTTCGGGTATATAAGGCAAAGAAATTTCGGGAGACTAAATCAACATAAGCAGATACAATCAAACACATGAAATACAGAGGCGAATAGGCCTAACTTGGACAGCATTTGGCAAATTAAGCTATATTCTAAAAAGCTCAATTCGCATGTGTCTCAAGCGAAAGGTTTATAACCAATGTGTTTTACCTGTACAAACTTATGGAGCAGAGACTTTAACACTCACGCAAAAATCTGCGAATAAACTCAGAGTTACACAACGGGCCATGAAACGTGCAATGCTGAACGTAAGCCTTCGAGACCACGTAACAAACCAACACATTAGGCAAAGATCAGGAGTTCAAGACGTCATCGAAAGAACCACGTCGCTTAAGTGGAACTGGGCAGGGCACTTAGCCAGAGTACAAGATGGACGGTGGACAAGACGTATTATGGAATGGAGGCCCAGAAAATATAAAAGAAGCCGAGGACAACCACCGACTAGATGGACCGATGATATAAAACGTGTAGCGGGAAACTGGCTACGAGCGGCCCAGTGTAGAGAACACTGGAAAGAACTGAGGGAGGCCTATGTCCAGCAGTGGACGCGATTGGCTAATTGATGATGAAGGTAAAGCAATATATTTTACATCCGTTTTTTTGTTTTTGTTGTCGTAATTTTTCTAAATTTTGTGGATCCTTTGCTTTATTATAGGAGTACCGTCTAGTCAGTGTTAATAATTTGAAAAATACCAACTGTGTCTACCTCGTTCGCTTATTGATCGGGACCGGTCTTAACAATGGGCTAAGTCAGATAAATTTAATATTTACGACCGCACTAGTCGAAGTCAACCATTTTCTGCTAAACAAACTTTACCAACGTATATATAGAGTAAAACTTTTAGTGAGAAGTAAGTTCTTTACATTATTGGAATATAAATGTTATATGCACATCATCAAAGGCATTCCAATAAAAATAACACGTTTTTGTGCCGTCTAGTAATGGAAGCCAAAAGTACCGATTCCCTCCCAATAAAGGAGGTATATTGCTTTTTATTTTTCCTCAGTATTCCTATTAATAAACTAATCCAAATTATAATTTAAATCATAATTCTTACATACAAATCTGTTAACACTAAAAATATGCTCGCCTAGTTTTAAATATTACATTAATTATGTCTCTAAAGGTCTAATTAATTCAACTCAAAATTATTACTTGCTGCTCGTGGTGATCTCCTGGGAAGTACTTTTCTATTCTGATTTTAATTAGCTTTTTTAATTATATATAAATACAACAACGATATTCAGTTAATTTGGTTTTGTTGTTTTTATTATACTAAGTATAAAAAGCCAAAGAAAAGCTTCGGCGTCGCTTGTTAAGTGAGCACAATTTTTTTTTGTCGGTGCTAGAAAATCCAGCTTTGAATTAAACCGAGTAAAGGTTAAAAATTTAAATAAATAATTAGATGATATGGACATATATTGCATAGACGATGTTGTTAAAAATCAGGCAAGTTAAAGTAAATATCCTCATCATTACACAGACTGTATCGTCCACTGCTTTGTAGCGTCCACTGCTCTGCCAGTTAGTTGCAGTCCTTCTCATCTTGTGCCTACTTAAATTAGTATGTTGTAACTTTTAATAAACTATCTCTACCGTTGAAGGCCTAACCTTATTTTTATGCAGCTTAAATAGAGGACGTCACTTCATTCTTAGTTTAGGTTATCTAGCTGTATTCATTCTTGCCTCAATTTAGCCAAGGTTAAGTCCTTCCTACGGTATTCATAATCCTAGTTAATATTTTTTTTATTTAAAACAAAAAGTCGCATTATTCTGAAGGATATTAGCGACATAACGATTACAGTGTATTTGAATGCGACTAGCATTACTTCTTCTTCTTCTTCTAATGGCGCTCCAACCATTTGTAAGTCTTGGTCTGCTTAACAATGTTCTTCAATTCTGCCCTGTCGGATACTTTCCTTCGCCATTGCCTGATGTTTATGGTTTTAAGATCCCTCTCTATGTCGTCTATTTATCTTTTACGCAGCCTTCCTCTTGTTTTGTTTCCTTGGGGCTTCCATCTCTGGACTACTTTTACAGCTCGCTTATCTGGGATTCTTTCTAGGTGACCAAGCCAGTTTAGTCTTTGTGACTTTACAAATCTAACAATTTCAACTATTGTTAGATTATAATCAAAATACTAACAGTACTTACATGATTAAATTTTATAAAACATATTTATACTAACTAGATAACCCATTTGGGATCTTATAAACACCTCTTTCAATGGTATTCTTCTAATGGTTTTATTTTGGATCTTTGCTATTTTAGAATAGTTGCTCGTGTGTATATCTACAACTATAGCCCAGTCTAAGGCGTGTTAAGATTACTAGGGATCTGCTTGTTCCTATTGGTTGTCATGGAGAAATGCTACTTTTAATATGTTTTAATTTCGAAACTGAATTTGGCCACTCCCTGTGCCACACTTAACACCTAATTTTTAATAAAGTTTTTAAATCTAGTCTTCACCTTCCTTTATTAATTCTGCGCTAATATTGTCTAATCCAGGTAACTTGTTGTTTTTCAGTCTGGTAACTGCTTCTTGCATTTCAGCTACTAAAGGGGGGAGGGGTTGTTTCTCTGGTATTCGTTTGATCCAGTTTAATTCCATCATATAGTAGATCTTCGTTTTTTTCAAACTTTTATTTGACGAATTCTGTCCATCTTTGTAGTATTTCACTCAGTTGAGTTTTCTATATCACCTTCTTTGTCTCTACACGTCATTGTTCTTGGTGTAAATTCTTTTTTACTTTTGTTAAGTTTTTGGTAGAATTTTCTGGTTTCTGATGTTTTATTTAGTTCTTCGATTTCTTGGAGTTCTTTTTCTACGTTTTCTTTTTTCTTCCTGCGATGTATTTTCTTCTCTTCCCTTCTTAGCATTCTATATTCCTTCTCTGCCTTTCGTGTTCTATATCGTTGTTGTAGTTGTTGATATGCAATAATTTTCTCGCTGTTATGTAACGACACTCTTTATCGAACCACTGTCCTTTAGTTAATTTGGGCTTTTTTTTGTAGACACAGGGTCTGTTTGGCCGCGTCTTGTATAATTTTTTTACATGCTTCCCATTCTCTGTTTATATCATCGTGCTTTTGTCTGTTCTCTAGCCTTCCTTTTATATATTATTTGTATTTTGCCTTTTTGCTGTGGTCTGCTAAGTTTTTTATTTCATATTTTTAAATTTTGGATCACTTTTCTTTTTTAATGTTTGAGATTCTGGCCCTTATTCTCTTTTTCACTAGGACGTAATCCGAGTCTGCATTTGCCCCTCTTCTGCTGCATACGTTTATTACATTTGAATGATGTCTAGAGTCAATAATATGTTTACTGTAACCCTATCTGGAGATCTCCACGTTCCTTATAAATATTTTTTTTGCTGGAAGCATGTGCTGGCAGTTACGAAGTATGGGAAGGTGCTAGATTTATTAGTCTGATGCCATTTTTATTGGATACCTCATGAAGGCTATGCTTACCTATAGTTGGTAGGTATTGTTGCTCTTTTCCTATTTTTTCGTTGAAATCACCATAAATAATTTTAATGTCATTCTTTGGGCATGAATGGTATGCAGCTGCTAGTTCTTCTTAGAATTTTTCTTTGACATCGTCTTCTTTTTTCTCTGTAGGGCATGCACATTTAAGATGCTATAATTAAAAAATGTTTCCACTGGGGTTGGTTACCCAATCTCCGGTAGGGTTGCTTAGGGTTGCCAGGGTCTACCCGTGTGATCAAGTTACATTTCTTGGAGGTGAGGAGTAGCTAGAGGTGTTATCAGGAAGCAACACCTAATATTGAGCATTATTACTTCTTTAAACCCCATTAGGTAAAGTTCTCGTCATAAATATTAAAAAGAACAAAAGTCTCATTAATTAGCTATTAATAAGCTATTTAGGTAATATAAATTGTTTTTACCGGTAGTGGTCAAAGCTTATAAAAATATACTTGATAAAATATATATTAATAATCGTATTATCCACGACTACATCTATTAATGATTCCTTTGATATTACCTCACGTTCATTTGCGATGACTTTTTTAGTTATTTTTTCCATTTTTTCACAGAAAATGTTTAAAAAATTTATACGATAGCTGCTGTATTGATATAATTATAAAGCATTTACCTAGCCTACATCTCTGACTCTCACAAAGGATTTTAAAAGTGCCCAAGCCGTTTTAAATCGGGATAGTATGATGGGTATCTAAATACAATATATCCTTGTACTGGTATAATTTTATTGATTGCATATTTTACACACCGAGGTCTATGCAATTTTATTATGTGTTACAGATCAAGCTTTAACATAGAAGGGGCATATAGAATATTTTTTTCTCGAAGCCATTCCTGCATAACACACTTCTTTTCTGTTGGTTGCTGGCACAACAGTAATTAAACGTTGCCCTCTTGATAGTGGTTTTCTAAGTTCATTATTACTAGTATCACCCCAATTGTTTTTGAAAATATGACTCGTTAATACATAAGTCCCGTCAGTCTTCTTTGTCAAACATTTTCCATCCACTCTGAATGTAGGTCTCTCCCAATTGCTTCCATCTTTCTCTATCTTGCGCCAGTCTAATCCACTGTTTGCCTGCTACTGCTCTTATGTCATCTACCCATCTTTTTTGAGGTCTTCTCATGCTTCTTGTTGTCGTCTTTGGTCTCCATTCTAGAATTTTCCATGTCCACCTGTTGTCATTATATCGGGCTACGGGACCAGCCCAGCGCCATTTCATTTTTGTAATTTCTTCCACAATATCCCTAATCTTCGTTCTACGTCTTATCTCGGTATTTCTAATCTTGTCTCTTAGTAATATTCCAAGCATGATTCGTTCCATTGCTCTTTGCGTTGTTTTTAATGTTTTGGCAGATTTTTTGGTAAGTGCTACTGTCTCCAAGCCGTAGGTACAAACAGGTAGTATGCATGTGTTATACACCTTTTTCTTTAAGTTTATAGGAATGGAGGTGTTTTTCAAGATATGTGCTAGTTTGCCAAAAGCGCCCCAAGCCAGTTGTGTTCTTCTTTTAATTTCAGCATCTTGATTTGGTTTTCCTAGTTTGATAACATGACCTATATATACATAATGTTCCACATTTTCTATGGTATGATTTTGTATTGTTATATTTGTCTGGTCTCGGCTCGGTATTTTTGTTTTGCTGTAATTCATTTTTAAGCCTACCGCTCCTGAAACTGCATTTAATTGTTGTAACATATCATTTAGTTCTCGGCTATTAAAACTATGTTATCTGCAAATCTCAAGTGGTTTAAGTATGATCCGTCGACGTTGATACCCTTATTGTTCCATTCCAGTTTCTTAAAAATATCTTCTAGAGCAAGGGTAAATAGTTTGGGAGAGATGGTGTCTCCTTGTCTTACTCCCCGTTGTAGTCTTATGGGATTAGTTTTTGTGCTTTCGTCCAGCTGTATATGCATGGTGGCATTTTCATATATTATATTTTTAATTATGTTGATGTATCTTGAATCTATGCGTGCATTTTCTAGAGATTCAAGCACTGCCCATAATTCGATGGAATCGAATGCTTTATGGAAATCGACGAACGCCAAATGAATTGAAACATTGTACTCGGTGCATTTTTCTATCAGTGTTCTTACGGTGTGCAAGTGGTCTATGGTATTAAAATGTTTTCTGAATCCAGCCTGCTCGATAGTTTGATAGAAATGGAGCTTATTTGTTGGGCGGTTGGTTATGATGAGTCCCGTCAGTAAACTCTATAAATTTATTTGCTTTTGTATGTGTCAACTACGACCAGGTATTCACTAACGCCCAATTCCTTTAGCCTAGACAGGATTTTTCCCATGATGCGGTCTTGACGTTTTCCGACATTCAAAAGTACAATAATCAAAAGACCGACTTCGATATTTCATTGAGAAGAACCAAACTTACTTTTGGTATTTGATATATTTGTTATGATATTGGGCAGAAGATATCAATCTAATAAAAAAACATCAAACTCAGGGCATAGACAACTTTTATCAGGTTTGAGAAAAAAGCAAAAAAGAGGGGCTAATGAATCAATGAAAATAAATTTAAATATATGTCATGAATGTGTTGCTTGTGTGAGTCCATTTCAAATAGGTAAAGAAAAAATAAATAAGACTTACTCACAATCAATTTAATTTTAACTATCAGACGACCGGTTTCGCTTTCTAAAATATGCAAAGCATCTTCAGGTCTCGATACAAAGTTAAACAAATGCTGAAATGATAAAAACCCATATTATGGTGTTGTCTAATAAAGATAAACAAATTAGATGTTATAAATTACAATAATTATGCCAATATTACATGTTTGTGGTTTTATTTAAATGATTAAGTTGAATAAAAGGTATAAAATTTTTTTAAAAAGGTTAAACATACAAGGTAAGGCCCACAAATTATTATAAAATAGTCTCTTCGATTGTAATAAATTAATAAATGAGCAAATAAATAAAATAAACATTACTTACATGACAAATAGAGTCTACTTACGGCATGTAAGTAATGTTTATTTTATTTATTTATTTGCTCATTTATTAATTTATATACAATCGAAGAGACTATTTTATAACAATTTGTGGGCCTTACCTTGTCTGTTTAACTTTTTTAAAAAAATTATATACCTTTTTTCAACTTAATCATTTAAATAAAACCACAGACATGTAATATTGGCATAATTATTGTAATTTATAACATCTAATTTGTTTATCTTTATCAGACAACACCCTAATAAGGGTTTTTATCATTTCAGCATTTGTTTAACTTTGTATCAAGACCTGAAGATGCTTTGCATATTGTAGAAAGCGAAACCGGTCGTCTGATAGTTAAATTAAATTGATTGTGAGTAAGTCTTATTTATTATTTCTTTACCTATTTTAAAATATATGTGTGTAAGCCGCAATAATCGAAATAAAGATAGAATCGGACAGAGCAATTACCACAGAATAATAAACAAACAGAATACCCCACTCTCCACGGAAAATTAAGTACGCTCATCTCCTCCGCGCAGACGTTCCGCCATGTTTTAGGAGGATTTTAAAGAAATTAGTGGTGTTTATGTGGTGTGCATGGAAAAATTAACCAGGTTTATTTGACTTACGGCAATCATAGACATACTATAAACAATTATATTAACATTGTTAAATATAATAACATAAATATAATATAATTAAACATAAATATAAACAATTACATAACCACACAAATCATATGTCTGTGTCCTCCTAAAACATGGCGCGCGTGCTGAAAAACTTCAAAGGCGGCATCTGAGAGTGTCCCTTCTGATTGTTTATTATTCTGTGGCATTACCCATCAACGACATTAACTTTTAGCACATCAAAGAATTTAAGTATGTATCTTATAACAACAATACCTGAAGAGAATAACGGATAGAAAATAAATAAAAGCATGCACGCTGGGAGCAGGTGACTTAAGGCTTATCAGCACTAACAAGACGCACAGATATAAATTTATATAAAATAATCATAATCCTAGTAGAGGTGTATTCTGAACCAGCGTATTCTGAAAATAATATGGATTATTTGCAAAATAAACGCACACTTTCTCGAGTAAATAGGAAAACAAGGCAAAGTTTTTAATTCCATAAAAATTAAAAAGTTGGAATACATGGAGCACGTCATTGGAGGTAAAAAATACGAACTATTGAGGAATATAACGCAGGACATAATCAAAGGCAGAAGTAGCTTAGGAAGACGGAACATCTTATGGCTATGCAATTTTCGTGAATGGTTTGAATGCAGTTCAGTTAAAATACATAGGTGAGTAACCAACAAAAACTATACTTGCTAAAATGATTTCCAATCTCCAATATTGAAGAAGAAGAATACTAGTAGTGATGTAGGGAAGCAATACGTGGACGACAACAACGATAAACAAAGAATAACTACGTGTTTAAACGAAAAAAACTCAGGGAGATGTTTAAGCCGGCGCTTAAGGGCCAACAAGACAATATAAGATAAGGCGTAGAGGACTGGATGGAGGTTTCTCAAGATATAGAGAAATGAAGGACTGTTTTCAAGTTGACTAAAGCCCACGCAGAGTTGTAACGCCACAGAGTATGTAAGTGAGCAAGTATACATTTTAAGAAAAAAATAATTAATTTTCTGTTCAAATAAATATTGTAATAGAAAACAGGAAAATAATATTGATATCTCAATATTTGTTGTAATTTAATATACAGAAATATTTATTTTCAATACAATTTGCGGTGTTATATAATATATGTTCACTCTGAAAAGGAATACTTGATAGACCTCTTCAGTTCGTATATAACTACATATCTATTGTTAAGTACACACTCGTACTACACTTCTATCGATGCAGTCAATACGGAAGTTGCAGTTTCTATTTCAAAGCAACTTCAGTTCTTAAAAATAGAATGCGATTCCGAATCGATGGAGTTTAACATAAGTTCCATTTCTGGGTAAATTCCAAAACAGATAGTTATATGCATGTAAAGTCAAATGTATTTTCTATTACACAGTAAGATTCGATAATAGAATTATATGTCTAATGTATTTTGTGTCATGTTTCCTATTTTATTATTATCAATAACTTTGAAAGTATAATAATAATAATAACAATAGTAGAGTTTATTTATAACAAAAGAATGTGTTACAGTATAAGTTTATATATTTTATACAATAAATAAACCCAGCTACTCACAGAAGTTGTGTGTCACATGAATTACAACTTGTACGTAAAGGATGAATTTTTTTTTCAACATATTCGCACTAATTAGAATTATAAAATTTTTTAAAGTAGTAACATACAAACTGTTGACAAATTACAATTAGGAAAACATAAAATTTAAAAATATAACATTTATTTGAAATTGAAGCTCATTAATAGCTGTTAATTAATTCATGCAAATTATAATTTATTACCATTGATCTATTGTTTTAGTTTTTTTTTTTAATTTTTTATAGTTGTGTATTATTTTGATGGTAGATGGTAAGCAATTAAATTTTTTGTTTCCAAAAAATTAATGCAACGTTGGTCAATGGTTTTTTCCTTTTTTTGGTACTAATATCGTTAAATTTCTATTTCTAGTTTGATATGTAATGGTGGGTAAAATTCAGAAATTATTTCTCATTGTGTAAATATAATAATGATTTGTAGGAGTACAACTGGTTTAAATCCATGAAATGACTGTCAGTGAATAATTGGACCACTGAAGATCTTATAACCCTTCTATATATTATTCTAATTATCCAATTTTGTATAACGATTAGATTTTTAAGGTGGGCATTGTAGGCTCCACCCCATGCAATAATCCCATAGGTTAATTGTGAATGTACCAGAGAATAGTATAAAAATCTTCAAGTGGTGAACATCTAAGAAGTCGCGAAGATATTTGAATTTTGAGAGTAAACCTCTTATTTTTTGGACTACATATTTAATATGATGATCCCATTTTGGGTGTCTGTCTATTACAATACCAAGGTACTTAATCTTTTCTGCTTCTGGAATTGTTGTATCGTTGTCAATTTCAAGTTGATTGAAGTTTGGTAACCCAGCGGTGTATGACGAAAATGGCAAGTATTTAGTTTTTTTTAATATTTAATGTTAGCTGGTTATGTTGAAACCATTTTTTTATTTTTAAAAATTCTATTTCGACGTTTTCCTTTAACTTTTTCCAGTTATTATGGCTATAAAAAATGGCTGTATCGTCAGCGAAACTTATGGTCTTGCCTGAAGTCTCTAATGTAAGTAATGTGTTTATATAAATAGTAAATAACAGCGGCCCAATACCGTTCCTTGTGGGACTCCGTAAGTCACAGTTCTGGTTATGCTGATTTTACTACCTTCAGTTACCTTTTTCTGCCTGTCACTTAAGTAGCTCTCTAACAATTTGAAGGCCACACCTCTGATGCCATAATTTTTTAGTTTATGTAACAGTATTTTGTGTTTAACAGTATCAAATGCTTTAGAGAGATCTACAAATATACATAAGGCAGCTATTTTATTATCTAAAGAATTATAAAGTTTTTTACCAATTTACCAATTGCATCATCTGTAGACGTTCCCTCTCTAAATCCATATTGACTTTCAGATAATATATTATGTTTTTTTAAAGAATTATTTAGACGAAACCTTATAAGTTTTTTAATTATTTTACTGAGATACGAAGTCAAGCTTATTGGTATATAGTTCCCAAGTTCACTACGATCTCCACCTTTAAAAAGCGGTTTAATAATACCTGTTTTTAACACATTGGGAAATATACCTAATCTGAAACAGTTATTGATTATATAAGTCAATGGTTTAACATTTGTTCTGCAACTTCTTTTAACAATTCTCATCTGAGGGTATCTATACTGACGATTTTATATTTTTTAGTGTATGTATAGTTTTAATGACTTCACCTTCATTCGTTGGAAATAAATATATGCTAATTTTTACATACTCCATCTCTTCAACATAATTGAAAGTTGTATCAATTTTCTCAGCATATTTTTTTCCCAAATCACTAAAATCGTTATTAAATAGATCTGCAATTTGTCCAAATCCTATATAAAAATAATATTTAATTTAACCTTTTACTACTGACGTGAGGCTTACAAGACCCCCGACTAAATTAAAATTACGCGCAATTTGTTTTTATTTTTGTTGTTTTAGGTTTGTGACTCCAGCTACCTTCAAGTTCCGGTGATGTCAATCGTTTCACTTATTGACTAGTTCTTCAGTATAGTGGTCAAAAATCTTTGACCAATGTATGTTACCAATGTGTGTTACCTGTACTCACTTATGGAGCGGAAACATTAACACTTTATTTAACAAATTTCGGATTTTCGGAAAAATCCGAAAATTTTATGAGAAGCTATATACTTCTACTATTCCGAACCCTGGTATACAAACAAAATATATCTTAAATGTGGGCTCAGAAGATCTCCCTGAAATAATAATATCAGAAATTAGAGCCGCCCTAAAACAAATGAAAAATGGGAAAACACCAGGAGAAGATAAAATTACTTCGGAGATGCTAAAAATGGGAGGCACTGCATTAGAAGAGGCAATTACTGAATAAATGCATAATTGGAAGGACAAATACCAAGACATGGAAAAATGCGGGAAGTCACTCTACTCCATAAAAAAGGGGACGCCGCAAATATAGAACACTACCGACCAATAAGCTTATTGTCACACCTATACAAACTACTAACCCGAATAATAACAAATAGATTGACAGCTAAACTAGAGCATACCAACCAGTGGAGCAAGCAGGCTTTCATAAGGGTTTTAGCACTATCGATCACTTAAAACCATCCGGACAGTTATTGAAAAAACAATAGAGTACAACATACCACTACATCCGGCATTTGTCGATTATCACAAAGCATTCGACAGTATCGAGAAATGGCTTTCTTAACAGCATTGGAACGATGCCAGAGTAGATTCAAGATATGCTGCCCTCCTTAAGAATATATACAATGATGCTACTTTTCACGTAAAAATAGATGATGATCTGGAAACTATGAAAATAGAACTTGGCAAAGGTGTGAGACAGGGCGACACCATCTTACCCAAATTATTTACTTTGGCATAAGAAATTGTTTTCAAAAAACTAAATTGGGCCGAAAAGGGATTAAAAGTAGATGGAGTATATCTTAGCCATTTGCGTTTCGCAGACGACATAGTACTAATAAGCACAGATATCCATGAACTGAAATCAATGCTACAAGAATTTAAATCACAAATCGAATCAAATAGGATTAAAAATAAATCTTGACAAAACAAAGATATTAAGCGACAGCCTAGAAAACATCACGATAGATAACATAAAGATAGAAAAGGTAGACCAATATATATATATATATATAATATATATATTATATATATATATATATATATATATATATATATAGTTATGCTATTAAATTGTATTCGATTGCTTATTTAGAAAAGATCCTGTCTATATTTATTAAATGATCTAATCTCCAATTAATCACAATAAATCAGCATTAATTAATTACAATCTCAGGCTATTTAACTTGTACTATTTACCTTTGATCGTGGATTCAAAATATTTTCCAATTGGCTTCCTAATTGGGATAGGTAATATGACCTGAATAAAATACACAGAATTTCAACTGAACTATATGTGAGATGTCCTTTATTTTAATGAAATTTTATATAACAATCAATCCTGTAATATTTGCAATATAATACTTTAAATATATATGAGAAATTGTTTTCTATCATGGAACCCAAATGTTATTTTACATTGATTTTTAATATGTGTTATAACTAAGCTCTCTTTATAATTTTTTTCTTTAAATGATCGCAAAATTAACTGTCTCTATTATTTATTCAATTTATTTAATTAATAAATGAAAACCACACTCCTGCTCTAATGAAAATTGACTGACCTTTCGTTCTCTGCCGTTGTAATTCTATGGCCACGCCATAAAAAAAAACTTTTCTCTGCTTCTGCTCCTATTGTGGTCCAGATGACGTACACCTTTCTCCTATCTGTCCTTGTATCTGCAACCCAACAACTCGTGTAATTCTATGCAGCCTCCTTTTGAGCGAATCTCCGCGCCTGTTTATAACTTCAAATGTTTCCGGCTTCGTCTGATATTAATATTCTTTATACCCTTTGGTTTTTTCTATCTCTCTGTACCCCGTTCCTTACACTGATTCAGCTTTTACACAGCAAAATAAACACACCCGGTAAATTACGTCTTCGGGACTTCAAACAAACACAAACCACAAAGCTCCTTCCTTCTTGGGCGACGAACACTGACTAACTCACTTTTTTCCTCTCTCCTATCTCATAGCCAAAACCACTACCTCCTTTGCATTCAAAAATTGACCAATAAAAATCATCCACCTCTGTGACGTATATCGTTACCAACCAACTCTCTTTATAACCCTTACAGACCCTGTACTCACAATCGTGAGTGTCATAACAAACTACTAAATAAAGGTCAAAATAATTTATGACTTGGTTTAGACCCGAATCGTTCGATTGTGTTATACCGCCTACCTACGTTTTTGTGCGAAAGTGGGGTTAGTTTGCAAATGCGACGAAGAATTCGTTTCTCAAAGTAGTGTTTTATTTGTTGTCATGGCGTCAAAACGTAAGTATTTATTTTGTTTATTTTTCAATGTGTATTTTTAGCGTTGATATGGAGATCATATTGTAAAATGGTTATTAATTACAGTGTTTTAAAAAAATTAATAACAAGTTTGAGATCTGGTGACACAGAATCGTATTTAGATGAATGTCATAATTGTGACCTTTGGGTCTCAATGACTACGTAGCTTACCTAAATATGTGTAAATAAATTAAATCTTTTTGTTACAGGTTCAAGTTCCAAAATTAACTTGGACGACATACGAGCCAATCCAGATAAAATCTACGACATTTTGGATGATGTTGGTTCCGATTTTGAGTTCGAAAATGAAGACGACGATGAGTGGCAGCCTATACTTGAACCTACATGTCCTACTTATGAATCAGAAAATAGTGACTCTGATGATGATAACTCGATAAATGAAAATGTTGCTTCCACAAGTAATGCTTCAAATCCAATCGTAAAAAAGCATGAAAATAAAAACAACAAATGTCATAAAAGAGAGCAAAATTTTACGTGGGAGAAAAGACCATTTCCTCAAGTAGATGTTTCAAATGAAGTAGTTGGAGATATTGGAGAAATATTATCGCCATTTCAATATTTTGATAAATATTTACCACAAGCATTTTTTGATTTGGCCGCAGTACGTACAAATCAATACTACGTACACAAAAATGGTAATCTACTAAAACCGCATGTAACTTCTGAAGAAATTAAAAAGTTTTTTGGAATGCATGCAATTTTGGGATGCATTAAATATCCACGAATACGTATGTACTGGCAATCAAATTTTAGACTTCCTGTTGTAGCTGATACGATGTCAAGAAATCGTTTTTTTACACTCCGCACAAACTTCCATGTGGAAGATGAAAACAGGGTCTCCAACGAAAACAAAAAAAAAATAAATTGTGGAAAGTTCAACCTATGATAGATTTTATTAGAAAAAGATGTAGAGAAATTGAAAGACCAACGGGAAATTATTCAATCGATGAACAAATGATACCATTTTTAGGCAGATGTGAACTGAAGCAGTACGTCAAAAACAAACCTAGGCCCGTGGGTTTGAAAAATTTTGTAATGACTACTTCGACAGGTATTGTGACGGACTTCGAAATATATCAAGGCAACACATCTGCGTTCGCAAAATTCAAGAATTGTGGCCTAGGCTCCTCTGTCATATTATATTTCGCAAATACTTTACCGAAAGGAAGTCATATATTTTTTGACAGATATTTCAATTCTGTAACATTAATGGAGGAATTAAATAAAATTGGAGTGTATGGAACGGGTACCGTTATGAGTAACAGATTACAAGCACCAGCAGCCCTCAAAAATGACAAAGAAATGCCTAGAGGAGAATCAGAACAGTTTACTAGATGTGATAGTCTAATGTGTCTTGTTAAGTGGAAAGACAATAAAGGTGTCCTGATGTTGTCTAATGCACTTAGTGTCGAGCCAGAAGCCGTAGTAAAAAGATGGTGTAAATCTGAGAAACGTTTTGTCGAAGTTTCATGCCCTAATATTGTTAAAACATACAATCAGAATATGGGTGGGGTCGATACATGCGACCAAATGATGGAATTATATAGAACATATTTCAAAACTCGTAAGTGGCCATTCAAAGTAATTCTACACTTATTCGATTTGGCGATAGTAAACAGTTTGGATGGAGTATATTAGGGACTGTAGGGCTAATGGTTATCGCAGGAAAGATATAATGGATTTTCTGTCATTCAGGATAGCTTTGGGAGAGTTTCTGATTGGAGGTTTGAGACCTAAAAGAAGTAATAACACAGAAGGTGCAGGGAGCGAAGATGGAGAAAATGAAGACAAATTGGAAAATCCGCAAAAGAAACTGAAACGATTTCCGGTTAAATTACCTGAACAAGATAAACGTTACGATGGTTATGAGCATTGGCCTCTGAATGATGATTTACAAAATCCGCTTTCTTGTCGGTTGGAAGCTTGTCAAAGCCGTTCACGCATACGTTGTAGTAAATGTAATATTTATTTATGTTTAAGTAAAAACAAAAATTGTTTTAAAGCATTTCATACGCGATAGTTTTAAGTAATATATGTTTACATTATGTATTAAGTTGTTCAATATATCTGCTGTCAATATTTTTGAATAAAATATTTTAATATCGTCTTTATTTCTTTATTTTACTCAGAAGTTTTTAAGTCCCAGAGTATACAATTGTGACTATCTCACAATTGTGAGGCTGTTTTGTATGAAACCAAGGCACACAATTGTGGAGGGTCCTTAAAAACGTCCTGAGGGTCCTTAAAAAATTCTGAAAAAAATTGAATGTCATTTGCAACCCAAATACAATAAAAACAAGACATTGGTATCCTTCTGCAAAAACCTTATCTTGTCATGGTCTTAAGGGATAAAACGTCATTCGGGTAATTCCAGAAAACAACATTCTTTAATTAATCTAACTAAATCTATCTGCTTTACAAATATTTCTTACTAATAGCTACAAACGATACCTGTTTCTCAATTCAATGTCTTTTGTTAATAAACTTTTACCGATATAATCTTTCGGGAGAAAAACCACCGCACATCCCGGTCTATTGTTTAAACACTTTCTACATACACTTTTATTACGGGTAAATCCATTCCACAATAACCGACTTATTATAAATTTCTTATCGATAATATTTGAAAGTCTTGTCTCTGAGGCCTATGAAACAATTCTTCGAACAACTTAAAATACATATTTTGTCTTATACTGGATGTTTGAAACTTTATATGCCCGTGTCTTTATGAAATATCAATAATCTTAATTTTTATTTAAGTAATAAAATTTGTTATATCGGTTTTTTATTGCTAATGGACATTCAAAAGTACAACAATATATATATATAATATATAATATATATATATATTATATATATATATATATAATATATATATATATATATATATATATATCATATATATATATATACTATATATAGGACATGCAATTAAAACGAAAAGGAAAACCAAACCCTAGAAATTAAAAGAAGGACACAATTGTCATGGGCTGCTTTTGGTAAGTTGAGCTTCATTTTAAAAAGAAGAAAAAATCCCAATTCACTTCAAACGAAAAACCTATGACACTTGTGTACTACCAGTTGCAACATATGATTGGAAAGTATGGCAATAACAAAAAAATGGTAGGACAATTAAGAGTAACTCAACGGGCCATGGAGATGGCTATGTTAAAAATAAGCCTCAGAGACAAAATTCCTAACACCGAAATATGTCGAAGAACTAAAGTAGCGACATCATGGGAAAAATAGCGACTTGAGATGGCAATGGGTAGCACATGTAGCAAGACAAAACACCAACAGATGGTCTAATAAAGTGACATTCTGGAGACCTCGAGAAACAAAAAGAAGCTAGGAAGACCCAAAAAGAGATGGATAGACGATATAACACTGTAGTTGGAAAACAGTGGATGAGAATTGCAAAAGATAGGGAAGCGTGGAAGCAATTGGAGGAGGCCTATGTCCAAACAATGATAAATGAAGGCTGAAGAAGAAGAAGAAGAAGTGACTCAGATAGCTATGGAGCACCAAATGTTAGGTGTCTCTCTGAGAGGTCGAATCCCAAACGAAAAAATACGTCGTAAAACAAAAACAACAGATACTATCGAAAAAATCACGTCGTTAGAATGACATTGGGCAGGACATGTCGCCATATTATTAGACAACCAATAGACAAAACATATGTTAGAGTGGAGACCAAGGTAAGAAGCAATACGGCAATACGGAGCAGAGGACGCCCACCAACTAGATGGACTGATGACCTGAAGCGTGTTAGCAATAACTGGATGCAAGCCGTACAAGACAGAGACAGATGGAAAGAGCTGAAAGAGTGTGGTATATGAGTTTATAATTATCTAAAGTTTGAAAGGGATCATTTTGAAACCAAGTCACTGTGTGTGAAATTGTTACGAAAATGGCAGATTCATCCAAAACAGTGCATTGCGGTAATAAAAACTATAAAGAAACTAAATAAATATATTGTGGCTTAAATTCTTATGCATACTTATTAAAAATTATCTGAGTTAAGAAGAACCTATAAGCGGCTTAATAAACCGGACTTGTTATTATTAAAACTTAAAGTTTTTTGGAATATTAGACAACAACTCTGTTTTCAAATCAAACAACAAGAATATATAGTGTGTGTTTGTAACAGACGGCAGTAGTCCTAGTGTATTCCGTTGTGTGATGTTTAGGTAAAGAAGGATGATAATTTTAAGCTGTCTACATTTTGACAACTCCGAAGACAGAGAGGAAAGAAAAGAAAAATGATCCTGCTGCAGCAATATCAGCGAGTCAGAAGCAGGACTCTATTGGTGAATACACCTGAATTAATTAGATGCTTATAGGTTTTAGAGCATTTAGAGGTCGTGTAAAGTTTCGCATGTACATGCCAAATAAATCCAACAAGTATAGTCTGAAGTCTTTGTTCTTACTAATGCTCGTACTTATTATTTTTTAATAAACATATTGCAAAGGCATCGATAGCAAATTATTAACAGATAAAGAAAGATGTTTAGCTATACCAACCTAATCCACGGTAAAACTTATTTAACCTATTATAAATATAAATACTAATATCACAGCAGACAATTGGTACTACTCTAATGAAAATTCAAATGAGTTGCAACAAAGAGGATTGACGTATGTATTATCTAAAAATATTACACTTGTATTTTATATTTCAAAGAAAAGCAAGGCTGTACTTTTGTTTTCTACGATGCATCAACAAAATGCACCAATGTGTTAAAACTAGAACACCTGACATTATTGTATTTTCTAATGAAACCAAGGGGACGCACTAGGCGACTAGCGTTGTTTTTTTATTCCATCATTGGTATCGCTAGAGTGAACTCATGTATATTACACCTGTACAAAAAGGGTGTATATATGTGGGAAATTATTAGTATAATTTAAGTGTATGTGGACTGTATTATATAGGGCTGGTTCAAATAAATTAGGATGAGTAGTACAAGGTATACATACACTAGCAAATTAAGTTTATAGAAAGTCTTACCAATATTTTTTCTGCTCCACACACTCGCGGTTTTTCTTTTCTTATGCGGAATATGTCCGGGCACACTCGCGGTTTTTCTAAACACGTGTTTCGCGGTACTACACTTTGCGAGATAGAGCACACTTTGTCTGCACACGATTTAAAACAGTATTTTCGGTATTTTTCGCGTAACTAAGGCGGGAAAGAGGTAATTGCCATAGAAAATAGCCAAAATAGATGCTGTTCTGCTGGATAATCGAAGAAAGAGAGAGAGAGACAGAATGACTATCTTTAGCGGTAGCCGAGAATCCAAAAGGCACGACTCACCTTGGTGGTAGTCAGATTGTAACGATAAGAGTTCTTTATCGTTACTGAAAATTTAAAATAACTTAATTCTGCCTGTAAGGTATGCAACCAACTATACATGTAATGGGGTTATCAATTGTTTGTCAATTGGTCAAACTGCTACCTGCCGTTTCCGTTTACCTTGGAGCTGACGGAAGCCAACGATTTTAAAAGTGTAAGAAGGCACTTTATATCCAGCCTTTGAACGGGACAGAGGACTGATTAAATCCAGCGGCCAACGCACGTGGTTTTCAAGTTAGCCGAAAAACCTTTTAAGTTATTCAGAGGTCAATTATTTAAGTTACAGAAGGCGTTTTGTTTTGAATTTAGAAGTTTTGGGATAAGAAGATTTTGTTTTGAATTAGTAAAATAGTGTTGCGTTGGGTGAGTTTCATTTTAATTAAAGTAAATGATTTTTTTTAACCATTACTAGTTTCATATTTATATCATTTATCCAATTAATTTTCCTTAATTATATCAGTCAAATCACGTTCAGAATTCTTTCTGTTCGAAATTCTCCTAAGTACACGTTCTCATCAATATCCAAGCAATTCGGTAATGTAAGGAGACCCTTCATTACTCTGTGCCTATAATATATTTGTTAAGATATGTTAAATTTCAATTCTTCTTTGAAATATTCATAGTTAAATCCCAACATTATTTTTATAAATACTTAGTTTTTCAATTAATTTTCCAAGGTCACAAAAAGTGTACAAACCTTCACTAATTATCATCATTCGGCTAGTTTTTTTTGTCCTAATCGCCTTTTTGTTTATCAACTCCGAATAAAGCTAATGAGAGCTTTCTTTGATTTTATTTTTAGTCGCTGGAGGAAAGAAGGATTATAAAGTCAAATCAGGATTATTTTGAATTTGGGGTAATGGAGTCCATGTAGTTTGGTTGGAGTTTTTTTTTTGTTTTTTCCCGGTTACTGGAGTAGCAGTTCAGTTAACTACTAGAAGAGTGTACTTCTAGGTTTCAACCTTACAAGTCCCAGTGACGTAAGCATCCGGAAGAAGAACTTTCTCAGTTTGAGATTAGTCAGGTTCCTTTATAATAATTGTTCCTACTATTTTAAAATAATTTCCTTAAATTTTGTTTAAACTTTAATCAGTCAACGAACAAAACTTATAATAATAATCTTAGTCAATTTTCTTAACTCATATTTTCGTGTCATTAGTTATATAACGTTCAATTTTGTTTCTCAATATCATTTGTTTATTTTATCATTAAATCTTTTAAATATATTATATATGTATCAGTTATAACAGGGTAGGGGTGGATCATAATACAATTGTTTTTTGTAAGATCATTTGTGCACAAAGGTCCATTTTGTATTTCTACAGCCCTACTTGTAACATCACCAATTCATCTTGTATCTGTTCCTTTCTGGACAGACCAATTTAAATATATCTACAGGTTATCTGATTGGAATCAATTTGGAAACTGTCAAACTGATATATTGTGTTATAGGAAGGGGGTTATAGTTGTTTAAATTGTCAAATGTTGGTTGTCATTAATTTTTGCTTTAATTCGTAAATAAAACTTCATAAAATAAGTTGATACTTTTCTAGTAACTTATTAAATGTAAATATATTGTATATATAAAAGGCGTCAATAATAGTGTATATTATAAGGGTATTTAAGTTAAATTGTATATTACGAGGTTTACAGGTTTCTATTTTATTGTTATTAAATTGGGTTTTAAGTAAGACTCTGTTTTATTAAACCTTCTTTTTATTTAATAAGGTTATATCTAATTATAGAAACATAGTCAGCAGCAGCAATAAAGTTACATGGTGAAGTGTTTGATAGATAAGAGTCCAGTAAACATCTTCCCTGGCGCCCAAATCATTCTTCTTTCCTTTATTCCGGTTTTCAGTACTTACTCTTAGTTCGTTTTGGTTATTCTTATATTTTCTTAGTTAATTTACATCTTTTCTATTCTTTACTGTTTTCGCAGGGCATGCAAATAGGCCTAACCCTACCTTGAGTATCAACTGGCCAGTCTAAAGCATACCCAGCTAGCCGAACTGCATTCAGTTTCAACTTTTATTTTAATTTAGTTTCGAACTTATCTCCACATACTCTACAGATCTTATAACATCAGGTACCTTGTCTCAAGTGATCTAGCTACTATTTGTTACATGTTAAAGTGGAGCAACATTAAAAAATTTGTCACAATTTTTGTTACAAGATCAAGAGCGATCATTTCTTCTTTTGTTATCCTAAAAACTGTGTGTCTTTGTACTGGACAGGGGGTTAAAATTGTGAGTAGGGAAAGATTCAAGGGTTGGACTAAGATAATAATTGTAAAATTGTGATAAAAGGATAATCATTAATACAGCGAAAAAAATAACATGATTTTTCGCATGTGAAAAAATTGAACAACACTCAAAGTTTTCGAGATGCAAACAATACACGACAGGCAGAATTTATGAAGTTGCTCGTCGAACAACTCATTGTACGAAATTTAAATAGAAGAATTATCAACCAAAGACTCACGAATTACGAGAATTACGAATTGACATAAGTAGAATAATAAGGAACCGATGATTGGTTCAGCATAGGGCCAGCAAAACAAATCGAAACTTTTGCGAATTGCGCTCAGGGTTTACTTGGAGAATTAGGTCGTGGATAAGTGAATAAAGCAATGGGATTGGATTGGGGCAACTACAAAAATGAAACAAAGAAGTACTTACATGAATCTCGTGGACAAATGGACAACAAAAAGGACCTTAATCTATTTAAATTGGGACGCCGCTTTGAGGAAACTTCCTGCTGGATGAAAAAAAAAAATTGCTTTTTCTTGTTTCTTGTTCTAAAAAAACATAAAAGAGAGGTCAGGAGGCTTTTTTAAAATAAATAAGCAAATTGTTTGAGAAAAAAAATCAAAATTTATTACTGTCTCACTACAAACAGTTACAAATATGGATAATACAAAAATATCCAAAACAAATTTACTATGTCCTATCCGTTTACAAACTCTTAGAAGTTAGAGATACTACAATACTAGGTACAATACTTACAAATGTTACTGGGCTATAATCTGTGGCAGAAATAAATTATTACAAATAAAGAAATATCTTGTAAATGAGACTATTCATAGAGGTTAGCCATTTTCTACAAAACAAAACAATCTAATGTCAAAACAATAAAACTAGCTGTCAGATTTTAGCAGGAATTTTAAAACAGAACAAATCATATGACAGCTAGACCACACCCTAAGACATATAATTTTAATTATTACAAATTATTTTAAATTGTTATGAAAGCAAATTATTATAAAAATCTATTTTGACTTTGAAAGATTAAACAAAAAAGTTACCTGGATTTTACTAAAATGCACATTCACTCTAAATTCCTGGGGGTAGGAACTGGACTTAAACTATACTCTCTGCCACGCAAAAAAAATTGCACCTTCAAATTTTTTGTAATCGCCGTGTTACAACTATCTTATATTAGAGACGGCATACAACAAAAGCCAGTGATTACTCTTATTTAAGCAGATACATTACTGATTTTCGCCGGTTCTTTTTTGCGACTTAACTTAACACGACTGCTCACGATGGCAATCTTTCGAACCTCAAACTGGAATTCATTCGACCTTCCATGTACCGGCCGGCTCTATGCCACACTTTTCTCCTCTCTAATCCGCGTACCAGTCTTCGCAATAGAATTCTTGTTATACCGCTTCAAGCTATATCACAAAATAACCTTAAATCACTTCCAGTTTTTCAAATTGAAAACCAACCGTACAAATAAATAAAACCATAATTAAAGTCGCAGTTACGACTGGAATTTGGAATTTTTTTATTTACATTACAATGTAAACAGAGAATTGGGTAAATATTTAAACTTGGCCCAGGTAAGTACTAGAAAATTCTTATACCTTAAATATTAAGTAGTTTAACCCATGAAGGACTGGAGTTGCCATATGGCAACACTGGTATTGACGTACGAATCTTATTATTTTGAGGTTATGTTAGTTTGTTTTGTTTCCAAGAACGTACCGGTCTGCAGAAAATAAGTGATTTGAAGATATACACCTAACAAAAACTTAATTCGTTGGTGTTTGTGAGATTTTATAGTCACCGTTTTTGATAGTTGTAAAAATGGATATAAGATTTGTGTTAGTAGCTTAATTTGTCAATTACTTCTGAATAACTATTACATCTAAGTGGCTAAAGTAACAATTATGCTCTAATAGAAAGGTCATTTTCCCTCTGTGAATATTTGACAACCCTTGAAAAAAAGCGATCTTTTACAATATTTGTTTTTATTCATCGCGTTGCCATATGGCAACGCTAGTATCTATAGGCATCTTGTTTTTTCAGGCGGGGTTTCCTCTCTACAAGAAGCTTTGAACATGGTTTACGAAGATGACGTCAACGTTAGAAATATTTATGTTGAGCCCCCAAATATTGGGACCTCACTGATGAAGATTCTGGCGAGGAGGATGGGGGAGGATTCATCGACAATCTGTCTAGAAAACAGCTGGAAGCAAATGTTGAGGTGCAAATGTATGGCGAAGAAGCCGACAAGGAGGATGACGACATCGAAGAAGATGCAGTTCAAGCGATGGATATTTCCCAGGAAAGCAGCGAAAGTTTTATCCCACAAACTACCTCTCAAGTAAAGAAAATTGAATACGAGTCCCTAAATTGAATAACGGTGATTTGGTCGACAATGCCGCTAGTTTCCAGAATATAGCTAGGAACCATTCAATACGTTGACACCTGTCGAGATGTTCGAATTATTTTTCGACGAGCATATAATTAGTTACATTCTCAACCAATGCACGAGTTATGCACTACAGAAGAACTTTCCCGACCCCAAAATTTCCGCAGGAGAAATGAGGTGTTTCTTTGCCATTTTGATTCTATCGGGGTATAATTGGCTCCCGGGAAAAAAATTTTACTGGGATACGAAAGGCGATATGGGTAATGCAATGGTCATGAACGCTATGCGAAGAGATAGGTTCCTTACAATTTGGCGTTTATTCCATCTTGCAAATAATGAAGCCATCGATGAAAGGGACAAATATTACAAGATTAGACCCTTAGCTGACTATTTACAGAAAAAATATAAAGAATATTACGTCCCTGAAGGCGAAATAAATTACGACGAATCTATGGTGAAATACTTTGGACGCCACTCATGTAAACAGTTGATAAAAGGAAAGCCGATTCGTTTCGGATACAAAGTTTGGTGCCTCAACACTAAAAGTGGGTATCTTGTAAGCTTTAACATGTACCAAGGAACCGATCCCAAAGCAAATAATCATTATTATAAAGTTTTTGGAGCATGTGCGGCTCCATTCGTCACAATGCTCGATGAACTGCCCAATGATATATCAAGATTACCCTACAAATTTTTCTGCGACAATTTATTTACGAGCCTCCACCTTTTGAAACATATAAAGGATCGTGGCTATAGCCTTACCGGAACAATACGAGAAAATCGCATTCCCAAAAACTGCCCTATAGAATCGAAAGCTAATATGCAGAAACGCAAAAGGGGTGATGTAGAGTCGATTCTCGAGAGAGAAACTGGTATTATAGTTGTAAGATGGTTGGATAACAGCGTCGTAAGTGTAGCGTCAACATGTTATGGGGTGGAACCACAATCGCTCGTGAAAAGATATTCACAAGCTGAAAAGAAAATCATCCAGGTTCAAAGTCCATGTCTGATTGGTAAATATAATAATGCAATGGGGGGCACCGACCTAATGGACGAAAATATAAACCGCTTTAGAATAGGAATGAGGGCAAAAAAATGGTACTGGAGCTTGATTACCTGGATGCTAGATGCGACTATACAAAATGCGTGGGTGCTACATAAAAAAGCCGGCAACAAGTTGACACAGTTAGAGTTTAGGCGTGAAATTGTGCAAGCCTATCTGACCAAATACGGAGTGCCTGCAAAACAAGGTGGCCGACCGTCTAGTTCACTCTCAAGTCGTTCCTTTCATAGAGTATCTGATGATATTAGATACGATGGAGTTGGGCATTTACTGGAACCAGTACCAAATAAAAAGAAAATTAGGTATGCAAGTGAAGAATGCAGGTCAAGATGCGCCAAATGTGAAGTAGGTTTGTGCACAAAGTGTAATGTTAAATTTTATACACAGCTATAGAAAGTTTTTTGCCGATTAGGTAGGTATCTCTCAATTTCATAGAATATTTTTTACTTTTATTTCTTTCGGTTAATGTAGCCATAGGAAACCCATTTGGCAACAGGCAATATTTTTAGGTTTTAATATATTTAATAATTATTTTTGTCTTTTTCTAAGTAAGTTTTGTCCATTCATAAGAGTTATTTGTCCATTCATAAGAGTTATTTGTATTATTTATGTAAAATAAAGATTTTCGAAAACTTCGTCCTTCATGGGTTAAGCAATTTTCTGCATGCTATATGATGTTAACCAAAAAGGAAAAAGATGTGTGCTCTGTTTAGTAAAAAGGATAAAAGACTAAGAATTTATTTAGTATTTGTAAGATGTCAGTGTGAGATAACTGTAGAGCCAGTGTTTGTAGAGAATGTGCAAAATAATTTTTTATCTGAATTCCAGTATTGTTAAAGTTTGTGTATGTTAGTTTTGTCATATAACGGGTTATTTTTTCTGGTTTGTTTTGTATATTTGTATATTTGATTTTTAATTTTTAAATAAATAGTTTATAAACATTTTAAACAATAATAAAAATTTGATAACCAATAATTAATAATACTATTATTAACAAAGTGCATACATTAATGTAAAATGTATCAAAAAAAAATTAATTTACCATAATTTGCTATATTTATAAAAATAATGGCAATTCCAAAAAGAAATTACAAGGGTCCTACCTGGCAACCACGTCAGTAGTTTAATTCCAAAAAGTATTCATCATTGGTCAAATGTTAAACATGCCACAAAATAACAGTTTAAGAACCAGCTTAATAAAATTAAAACAATAAAATTCATTTAAATCATTTAAAATGTAAATGTTTGTGTAGATAATTTTATTCATATCAAAATAATTTTATTAAATAAAATAATATAGCGTTAGAAACTCAAATTTTACAAAGACTGTATTTCATTTTTCGACGGAAAAGACGCAACATGTTATTTTTAATAAACAACTCGGTTTACAACAATAACTTTATATAAAATAACTAACTTTTAAAACAACCCGAAGAAGTAAACTTTCTTGATTTAACTTTTACTAGAAATTTAAATTGAAACTCACATATTAAGAAACTTCTACATTATTGAAAACCAAGATATTCAACATACTCAAAATTTTATATAGAAAAATAGAACAAAACTCAAAGAGACTTTGAGTTGCATAGTTCGAAATAATATTAGTCCTATATACATAAATTAGTCGTTAAAAATATATCACACGGTAGTTGCATAATTTACAATACTTTAAGCAAAACTATTGAAAAAAACCTAACAATATTAAATCTCGGGATAAAATCGGTAAAAATATCGATTTACTAAGAATTTCTACGCCGTAGAAAAAAATATTTTTAATAAAAAATTTAGGTAGTAGCTCAGGTAATTTTTAACGTTAATGTTAATTAGCACTTTTTGCGTAGAATGAACCGTTCTCTCAGAAACAACGCTTAAAGCTAATGTCAATTTTGAATGTGTCACGTGACTGAAATCAATGTTCAATAAAATTTGTATCAGCTCGACGGTAAAAATTTGATATCTTTTGATTCAAGTGTCCCATCGATAAAAATAAACACGCGTTTTAAACGTAAAGAGTGCAGCTTTTTTTATTCACTTTTTGTATTTTGCCGCGAATAATCTCAGTTTTTATAAAGGGGTTAAATACATATACGTAGCGCAATGTTTACCATTTTTTATTATTCTTATGAGATCAATATAATCTATATCTTTCATTGAAGTTTATTTATTTAACACTTTTTTAAAAACGGAGTTTATTCGCGGCATATAATACAAAAATTGTATACGAAAGCCGCACCCTTTACCTCTAAAACGCATCTAGATTTTTGTCGATAGAATACTTGGATCAAAAAATATCGAATTTTTACCGTCACGCTGATATACATTTTATTGAACATTGATTTCGCGCACGTGACTGACATTCAAAATCGACGGTCGCTTTAGAGTTGTTTCTGAAAGAATGTTTTATTCTACATAAAAAGTGCTAATAAATATTTTTAGTTATAATAATCTTACCTACATTTTTTATTTGCAAAAGTTTTTTTACGGCGCATACAAATTCTTGGTAAATTGATTTTTTTGCGTTTTTACCCCCCTAAGAGGGGAGTTTTAGGGGGAAGCCCAGGGTAAAACTGGTAAACTTTCACCACTTTTGACGAATGAACTATACCTGTGTGCAACTGAATCATGGCAATTGGAAAAGAAAAGATCTTAATTTAAAAGAAAAAGTTAATGTAATTAAATACGCGAAACCATCAAAGTGCAGTTAAATCAAAATTGCTGGACAGTTTGCAATTTCACAAGCTCAGAGGAGCAAACTTTTAAAAAATGAAGTTTAGTTTCAGCAAGTATTTGTGAGCTAATTCAAAATTAACCCATAATCGAAAACACAGTGGGAAAGATTCAGAAGTTGAACAGGCATTAGCCGAGTGATTTTCTGAGCAGAGGAACCAAAATGTTTCTATCAGCAGTCCAGCTTTACAAGAAAAAACTGATAAAAGGCAAAAATTTAGATATTTCGAATGCGACAAATGACAAATAAATGGTTCTGCAGACGGAAAAATCGTTCACAAGTTTCCTTCAAAAAATTTGTTGAAGAAGCAAAATATGTCGATATCTCTGCCTCAAATACATGGATATAAGATGTGTTACCTTTATTAGTTTAAAACTATGAACCGGCGCGGCGTGTGTGTACAATTTCGACGAAATTGCGCTTTATTTACCGAGCTACTCAAGACGGTAACTTTTGTTTCGCAGAGATAAAGTTGTAGGCGGAAAATTTTTAAAGGACAGATTCACAAGAATTATGTGTTGTACTAATTCTAATGGAAACAATAAATTGCCATTTGTCATTATTGGAAAAGCACAAACTTCAAGTCGTTTTAAATCCGTAAAATTATTGTCCGTAAAATATAGTTTTAATAAAAATTCTGGAATGACAGCAATCCTGTTTAAGGAATGTAGCTCAGTATGGTTAAAAAAAGGTCGAACATTTTTTAGCAGATATCTGAAGCTTTTAAGACATAGGTGGGGGGGGGGGGGGAATTCTCGTATTTATACCTTGCATTTTTTTAAACAATAATTTATGGTCACAATTTATTTTTTTTGTCTATAAGTTTTATCCCTTATATTTTACATAAACAATATTTCTTTTCATATCATTTTTTTGTATTAAAAATATCTTTATTTTCCCGTTTTTTAAATTAAAATTAATAATTAATATATAGATATTATTTTTAAATATAAATTAGAGAAAAAGCAGATTTTTTGCGCTAATTTATAAATTTTATTAATTTTTTTTATTAACAAACTAAAATGTTATTAATACATTTAAACATCGGGGATTTACCGTTTTTTAAATTTCTGCTAAATTTCTTTCCGATCTGTCAAATAGTTTAATAGTTATTTATTGTACAAGAAAATAAAATTGTACTTTATCTTCGAGAGCGTTTTTAGCTCGAGACGTCAGTCAAGACGCTAATTATGCTCGAGAAGATAATGCGTTTTTATCGGCGTGTGCAATACAACATTTTTTTTTTCTATAGCAACACTTCAAGTTCAGGTGAAAAATAGAATTTCAAAGAAAATTGTAATTTTTAGCCAAAAATCGCAATTGTGTTGCTCTGTTGCTAGGGATATGAATTACTCTGTCAACAAATGTCAAACAAATGTTACAGAAAATTAATCCAGTACCCAAACTAAGTGTTTAAACAAACGACTACAAGTTGTGATTCTCCAAAAATAGATGTTAATCTAATAATGTTAATTGTAAAATTTCAGTTGTTTTTAATCCTTAATGTGTTTTAATTTGTAAATTTTATTGAATAAAAAAAGTTTAAACATTTTATGTACTCTTGCTGTTAAAGTGTCACTTTATTTACCCTTGCGGTTAAAGTGATACTTTATCTACTCAAAACAGTTGTTATAGCAACACTTTAACATTAGCTATGGAAAAAGTTATTTAATTTATTTATTCCTTAGGCTAAATATTTAAACTATTGAACTTGCTCTATTGATGATGCTAGACACGTTTAGCAAATTTCATAGGATTCTTTAAGACTTAAAACTATCTCAAAAGTTAAGTGCATATTACATTTTCATCGAAATTACTTACAAAATAAACGTTTGAAAAAGGGTGTGTTTTTTTACTACAAACAATTTATAATAATCTTTATAATATTTTTCAAGCTATAGACTTGTACGTACAACCATTGGATAGCTGGTAAAAAACTCACATTTATAAATAAAAACCTTCTATAATCAATAGGAACAAAGTTAAGCACTATTTTGAAGAAATTTTGGATCGTGCTAGCTGCTACTCATCCTGCGTTTTTTACGCATACTAAGATTACTGGTTTTCTATTATATAGATGACCTTTCTTCTATTCACATGAATAAATATAAAATGTAGGGACACGAGGACGGTATACTCTGTGATCTTAGGAGATATTTAGATCTAAAAACATATAAATAAACGTGTTATACGACGTATAACACTACAAAAACATAAATAAACGACGTAAATAACCGTCCTCGTACTGTACATATACCTATACACATATATAAATAAACTTGATTAGAATATTAATATACAGATTTGTCAGAATAAGATAACAGATAGCTGATGTTAACTGGTAGGCTAATATTGAGATCAATTTAACCTAAATATGGACTTCGAGTCTGTTTCCTATGATTAGAACAATCGAAAAATAAGTGATTCAAAGCTCCGATAGATTTATTATCACAAGGACAGAAAGGAGTTTCATAGATTCCAATCCTATGCAGATACTCTGGAAAGAGGCCATGGTTAAGTTTTAGCCGCGTTATTAACGAAGAATGTATAAAAGTTAAAATTAAAATGGGGAATATTTTTTGGTAAGCAAGGGTGAATAGAAAAGTAATGGTTTCTTGAAGTCTTCTGAACCTTTTTATATTTTGACATCCATTTTTCCCTGCTAATGCTCTTGATCATAGAAAAAAGATCTTTAAAGTAGTAAAAATTTGTAACTTCGGATATCTCAGATGTATTTTTTTCCATACTGTCCACTAATTCGTTTCCAATTACTCCATTGTGTCCTTTAATCCAGAGTAAAGTAACTGTTTTTTTTTGTGAATTTTAGATCATGTAATAATTTTTTGATATCAAGTATGATGGAGTTTTGGAAACTATCTAATGGATGGCTACGAATAGCTTGTAATACTGCCTGAGAATCTGATACTATTACGATGTTCTCACGATAATTAGTGACATATCAAGATAGTGCTTTCTGTATAGCAGCAGCCTCGGCTGTAAAAATAGACCAGCATTCAGGAATTCGATATTTATCAACATAAATTGCAGTTTGAAACAAAAAAATGGAAACCAGTACTATAAATATATATATATATATAATATATATATATATAGTATATATATATATATATATATATATATATAACACTGTTTTTGATGGGTTGGAGTCAATAAAAGGGGCTATTTGTTGACTATTTTTTACTCGAGCTTTCAACTGTGATTACAATTTTTATCAAGAGCTTCTAAAAAATACAAAATGTCTTACAAAGTTGAACTAGAAATAAAAAATTTTTTGTTAACTCACCAAATAAAATTAGTTTTTTATATAAAACTACTGCTTACATAATAAATACAAAAAATATTAATAAAAAAATGTCTTATTCTAACAAATGTTTCTCTGAAAAATTTAGAGAAGTTTCTTAAGAAAAAAAAATTGAAATTATAAACAAATATAGAATAGCTACAACCAGCCTAAAATGTCATAAATACTAACTTAAAAATTTTTATTTTTGACATATTGTCAAAAATAAAATTTTGTTTAAAAAAATTCTTCTTTGTTTAGTAACAAAAAAGAAGAAGATTTATTCACCATTGATAGATGCCCGGAAAAATGTAACAAATACATGGAAAATTCAAAATGTGATATTTTATTGACTGCATAAATTAAATAGAAATTATATAATTATAAATTTTGCTTAAATTTTGAATTTCTGACCTTTTGTTTAAATTATTATCACTTTTGCTAATACAAACCATTTCCAAAAAGTTCTTTTAAATTTATTACTTTCATTACATAAAATTTTAATATTATCAAAATCCATAATATGGTCTTTGTCTATTACATGCTCTGCCAAAGCACAGATATATATATATATATATATATATATATATATATATATATATATATATATATATATATATATATAATATATATATATATATATATATATATATTTTTTTTTTGTTTTCTTAGTTAAAGTTTTATTCCACAGGATTGGCTGTAGTGTTTTTATCATGTTTTTTCCTTTTCCTATTTTTCTTGTTATATCTTTGTCGTCTCTCCCGTCTTCGCTAGTGTAACTCCGAGATATTCGTACTGATCAACGTTTTTAATTAATCCGCTTTCTGTTTCCATGTCTTGACCGATGCCTCCTATATTCATGTATTGTGTCTTTTCGGTATTAACCTCTAATACCCATTTTTTGAATTCGTCTATTAGTTTGTTTATCATGTACGTCATATCTTGTAGGTCCTCGGCAAGAACTACCTGGTCGTCTGCGAAGAGGATTGTGTATATAGGAGTGTCATTTACCCATATGCCCATTGGGCTGCATTTTCTCATCCAATATTTTAAAGCATTACCAAGATATATTTTAAATAGGGTTGGGAAAAGGCAAGAGGCCCAGTTTGACACCCTTTTTTTGGTGTGAAACCCTTGGAAATTTAATTTCCAACCTTTAATATAAGCTTGGTTATCTTGATATAGCTTTTTCACGGAATTTCTAATATACTGCATTTATACCTGCGTTTTCCAATGTTGTCCATAGTCTCTGCAGTGGTACGGAGTCAAACGCTTTACGGAGATCTATAAAAGTGGCATGGAAGTTCTAGTTCTCTTGCTAATCTCTTTTCCGTTAGATGTTTAAGAGAGTAAATACATTGTCGACACAAGATCTCCCTGCTCTGAATCCACTTTGTTCTTCAATCTCTGTGGCTTCTTTTTCTACTCTGGCTTTCAGAACTCTTTCATACAGTTTGCTAGTGGATGACGTAATGCTGATACCTCGGTAATTACTGCAGTCATTCCTGTTTCCCTTTTTGTAGATGGAGTGTATGTACAAGACTTTCCAATCTCTTGGGATACTTTCTCCTTGTAGGCACTTGTTAAACATTTTACAAAGCAATTCTAATGTTATTGTAGTGGCATGTTTAAATAACTCGATAGGTAAATCACCTGGCTCAATAACACAGTTTTGATCCATCTTTATAAAGTATTGTTAAATCTTCCCTAATTTGCTTAGTATGGATTTAAATACCAGATTAGTTAAAATTGTCGTCTAAATAAGAGGGCATTATAATAGTTGGTTTTTCTATCAGAACTTCAAAGTCTTGTAAGTAAAAAGGAAATTTTTGGTAGCTGTAATATATAAAATTGAAATGAATTCATATCGATAAAAGATTCTGCCAGAGGAGGAGTATTTTTTATCTCCAATAAGGATTTGTTAAATTTTCTGTCAAAATAAACCTATTTTGTGAACTATAGTTATATTATACGATCTGTATGTTATTAGACGTTGGCTAACATTTGCCTACGTATGTGTAAAAGTGGTTCCTGGGCTTCTGCTAGAACTGCTTGGTTTGGTGAAGACATCATAGCTCCTAGATAAGTTTTTATTGATTTAAATTGTATTCTGTCAAGAGTTAATAGATTTGTTTTGCACGTTGAACCGTAAAGAATACAACCGTAATCCAAAATGGATCGTATGTAGGATCTATAAAACATTCAAGAGATATTTTGATCTGCACTCCATCTTTTTTTTAGAAACGAAGCGCAGAAGGTTAATTCCACGCTGGTAATTTTGTTTTACGTACTTTATATGACTGAACCACAAGAGTTTTTTTTATCTAGGATCATGTCTAGGTACTTATACTCTTCTGCTAAGGGGAAATTATAATCACCTATCTCTCATTTGCCTGTGACTTTTTGTCTACCTATGTCTAGTGAACCATACAATCGAAGATTTTTCTTGTGATATACTAAAACCATTTGTTTCACCCTCTTATCTATGTTACTAAAGCTAAATTTTAGATTCAACATACAACCTTCACAAATTTATGGCTGGTATATAAACATAATATCGTCTGCATATAATTATAAATTACCTGAACTCTAATTTATAAAATATATAAGTATTATTACATCATTGATATAATATGTTGATTTTGAGATTTTTGAGATTTTCGGGGGGGGGGGGGATGGTGAAAATTATTGTCATCATTATTAATTCTACGAAAGACTCTTATTCCAGCTAAATTGAAAAAAAAAATTAAGTTTTTGCCGTGAATTTCAAATGGACACAAACAATCGGATGATTTTTTAAAAAAGTAGTCCCTAACTTTGTTTCTATTGGCCACAGTAGATTTTTTTACCAACTATCCAATGGTTGTACATACAAGTCTGCAGCTTGAAAAATATAGAAGGTATTATAATTGTTTATAAGTAAAAACATACCCCCTTTTTAAACGTGTATTTTGTAAATAATTTCGATTAAAACGTAATATGGATTTAACTTCTGAGATATTTTAAGTCTTAAAAAAATCATTAATAGAGCAACTTCAATAGTTTATTTAGCCTTAGGGATAAATAAATTAAATAAATTATAAATAGACTATTTGGCCGATTGGGGGGAAATTTCATAAAAATTTTAAAAGGCAGTAATTCCTCGATGTTCAAATGTATTAATAACATTTTATTTCGTTAATAAAAAATTAATAAAAGTTATAAATCATTGCAAAAACCTGTTTTTTTTGCAAATATCTTCATAAAATATTTGTATATTCATTATATATATATATCAGCTGTTGTGATTTTTAAATTAAAAAAATAAGATGATTTCATTGTGGCAGAACTTACATCTACCTTACGGATTTAATTAGCAAATGGGATACGGTTTTCTGTGTTTATTTTTACCACGAAGAGGAAATATAGAATTTTCCGATGACTTCCTCATTTCCTGACAAAAGACCTATATTTAACAATCCAACAGACACTCCCCCTAGTTTTCATGTACTGCAGTATGAAAAAGCCGGTGGCACGCCTACCAAAGTCAGAGGCAACTCGAGCATTTACAGTGAGACCGCAGTGTAGCAAAAGCTCATAGCCCGGCTATACGCGCGTGTACATACCAAACGCCGAAAGCTTCACAGCTTCGCGATCGGGCGGCGTGCACGGTCTGAGCTTTCTCTCGAGATTCTCAAACGAGCTTTTGAAAGCACTTTAACCCGGGAATTACGCTAGTGATGCACCTGAGTCTTGACTAAAGTTTGCCGATCTCGTCGATGTGGGGATATGGGATTATTTACCGCTGATTTGATGGGACTTGGATTTACTGTTTACAAGGGTATTGATGATTATTTTAATATGTTTTGTTGGTTTAGCGCCATAAATTTTTTAAAGCATTATGAATAAGAAAAATATTAAAAACATGATAAAAACAATATTAAAAAATAATAATAATTCCTCTATTTACTATTATTTATTTATGAATTTACTTTTAAGCATTACAAGTAAAAAATAATTATTAGAAATAAATAAAAATAAATAAAAAAGATACACAGAACATTTGATTATTTATATTCAGTTGGTCCATTTTAATAAGACTCTATTTACATTTCAGAAGTATTCATGATAATTAAAAATTCTTCTGATTATATTTACCTTTGTATTTTTTACATAAATTTTACCTTTTTTAATGAAATATTTCGTATTAAAAAAAATACTTGTATTGAAGTGTTATAAACATTTTCCTTTTATACTTATTTTAATATATATATATATATATATATTATATATATATAATTATATATATATATATATAATATATAATTACATTATACTAATTTTACAGAGTATTTTATTTTATTTAAGATAAAGAGGACTGATTTGTTTCATACGAAAGAATTTGTGATTGATAACAGTTGATTAATTGAAACGTTATTCTAAATTTAATTTTTTGTTTGGTAGTTTTGAAAAAAAATGGTTTTATTATGGTATTTTCTTTATGGTGTCAAACATTATTTAAATTCTAACAGTACAAAAACTCATATTACTTTAGATAGCTACTTTGATAAATATATCAGTTACAACAAATTATTTATGAAAATGAATTTGAATGTCCCGCCAATATTCTTCTTCTTTATTTAAAGAGATGGTATGTTTACTTTTTGAGGCATTCTTTACTTGGCAGATTGACAGGTATTTTTCTACATTTTGTGAGGTCATTCTAATAGAATATAGACATTCGGGTGAAATTGCTACTGTCAAATTTGTAGAATATGATAACTAGAAAGTTGATTAAGTCTGTTCTTTGATTTATCCCGAGCTTTTGACTGTTGTTAACCACAATTAGCTGATGACAATTAGTTTAGAGATTCACTAAAATTATGGATAATTTCATACTTTTCAAAACGTCTCTTTTCTTATTCTTTACATGTCATCTCCGCCACGAAGGTTGGCAATCATCACTGCTATTCTAACTTTTGACAACACAGCCCAAAAGAGTGTAGTTGAGCTGCATCCAAACCATTGTCTAAGGTTTCTCAGCTAGGACATTCTTCTTCTACCTATGCTGCGCTTTCTTTAATCTTTCCCTGCATTATTAGTTTTAGGAATTCATATATGTCACCATGTGTTATATAACCCAGATCTTGTAGTTTTCTTATTTTGATGGAATCCAGTATCTCCCGGCTGTTCTCTATTCTTCTTAGTACTTCTTCATTGGTTATTCTGTCTGTCCAGAAGATCCTTAGAATTCATTGATATATCCACATTTCGAATGCTTTCCATTTATTGAGACATTGTCTATCTAAAGTCCACGTCACCCCACCATACAAAAGAACAGAAAATACATAATACTTTAGTACTTGTTTTCTAGGATTTAGGCTAAGGCTAACGTAATTTTTGTTTCATATCGTGACTAAATTGGTAAAGTAGCGAATGCGCATATTCGCCACTTTTCGGGAGAGCTAAATAACACTTTGGGCTTTGACTAAAAGTGTGTTTGTAATGTTATTTATCTTTACACACCTGATCTGAAAACCCTAAAAGAAAGGCCTGAAAAAGCATAATAATGAAAATAGGCTAAGTATCCATAGTTACTGAAAAAGTTACATTCGTTAGTTTACCTAAGTGACTTTTATTGTTCTGAAGCTATTTTCTTATGGTATTGTAAATTAATTACTATTTTAACTGGGAATAAGCCACAATTAAAGATACAAATACGTTTATTGACGTTTCAATTTCCACTTCGGAAATCGTTCTCAAAATACAAACAGTAAATTAAACAAATTTTGTTTTTTGTTACATAGTGAAAAATTCTTCTAATAATTTAATTTTATCTGACTTATTTATATTGACAATTCAGACATACATTATGCATTTTAAAGTAGACGACTGTTAAAATGATATTTCAAAGCATATAATTCGTCTTTAAAAAGACAAACCATGACATGATGACAGTAAAATTCTCCTGTTAGTGATTCCATAGTAAATTATGAGGGAAAAACCAGGAAAAAAACCTCATAATACTATCCCGACATGGAGTATTTGTTCGTGCATTTAGTTTACCTTCAATAAACACCAAAATTCTGATTTTATATGTTTCGTTATTTAAAAAACATAAATGATGTATCCTCTATATGTTACTGACTTACTAATACTGGTATTTTCTTATTAATAACTTCCTCTTTGAATATTGGTAACCAGATCCTACTACATTCTGCCGAGGAATTTGCGACACAATTGGCCTCATTTAGCATAATTAGAGCCGCTTCTTTGATTTTTCTTTTTTTACCATCCGTTTCTTTTAGGACTACATTTGAATTCATTCCATTGAACCCTATGTTCATTATCCCATGCGTGTTTACATATTTGAGATCTATCAAATTCTCTATTTTTAATATAAGACTGATGTTCACTTATTCTAACATTTAATGGCCTTGATGTTTCACCTAAATAAAACTGATCGCATTCACAAGGTATTTTATAAATGCAATTCTTTGTCCTTTCTTGTTCATTGTTAGGTTTGGTTTTGGACAAAATAGATCTCAACGTGTTTGTTGTTTTGAATGTTGTTGAAATGTTGAATTTATTGCCTATTCTTTTAAGTTTTTTTGATAATCCTTTTATGTACGGTATTGTTATTTTCCTCGTATTATTCCTTGTGTATGCTGTAGGATCTCGTTCTAAAATGTTCTGTTCTATTCGATCGATTGTTGAAAATTCCTTATTTATAATGGATAAAGGATAATCATTTTTTAATAAAACAGATGTTAACAAATGTTTTTCCTCCAAGAACGAATTTTCTTTAGAACAAGTAATTTTGGCTATATCGTATAAGGATTTAATTATTCCCTTTTTTACATTAATATTGTGATTTGATTTGAAATTTAAATATCTATTGGTGTATGTTGGTTTTCTATACACCTGAGTCTCATATCCAGTATCGTTCTTGTGGATTAAAACATCCAGGAAAGGTAGCGTGTTATTATATTTCCTTTTCCATGGTAAATGTTATTGTCTCTTATTTATTGTTTATACCATTTAGGAATGTGTCCAGCAACTCTGATCCATGAGGCCATATTGAGAATACATCATCTACATACCTCCACCATACTGTGGGTTTTAAATTTTGTTTAGAAATATTTATTTAGAATATCGTTTCAAAATCATCCATAAATATATGAAGTATTATGAGGTTTTTTTTCCTGGTTTTTCCCTTATAATTTACTATGGAATCACTAACAGGAGAATTTTACTGTCATCATGTCATGTGTTTGTCTTTTTAAAGACGAATTATATGCTATGATTTTTTCTGACGGATATTCTCAAGTTAAAGTTGATTTCAGGTAATCGAATGAACTATCTTATAAGTTAAGTCGTCCCCGGAGCGCAACTCAACAATATCGGCAATATCATTTTAAAGTCGTCTACTTTAAAATGCATAATGTATGTCTGAATTGTCAATATAAATGAGTCAGATAAAATTAAATTATTAGAAGAATTTTTTCACTAGGTAACAAAAAACAAAATTTGTTTTAATTTACTGTTTGTATTTTAAGAACGATTTCCGAAAGTGGAAATTGAAACGTCAATAAACGTAATTTTTATCTTTAATTGTGGCATATTCCCAGTTAAATAGTAACTAAGTGACTATTGTTAGAATGTTAGGCTATAAAGAATAGCAAATCTGCATTTGTAGTAAAGAAGAATGTACTTATGTATCACTTATTGATTGGTTTTCTGATGGGATGGGTAAACAGAAGAACTTTGAGATTGAACAAAATTTAATAAAACGCTAAACTAGTTTATAATTTTGCTTTAAAATTTAGAAGATTATTGGTTTAGTTTAGAAACGTTTAGAAGTTATTTTCAGCGGCATCTGGCTCTGTAAAGGTATCTCGTTCACTGTCATCAGAGGGAAGATTTGTGTAGAAATCATGGTAAACACGTGGTATTTGAAGTTCCTCACAAAGTTTTTGACGCTCTTTTAGTTTTTGGGTGACAATTGGAAACCTCGATTTGTAAGGTTTTAATAAAGAATTATTAGAAGAAGGTCTTGCCCGTTTTTTACCTCGTAGGTTAGATAGGGTAATTCCACTAGGGTTATCCTTTCAAGAGCCCCTCTTAAAGAATCGTTGCTTCCAGCCAGTATATCAGGACCAACATTATCATTAGGTTGCTGCAAATAAATAATATATACATTCAACTTACCATAATATTAAAGTTACAGTACTGAAATTGAGAAGTCCCACTTTCCATGTAAGTGCCAATTCCAATTCAAAATTCCACTTATGTTATTTAATAATATGACACTTTTGTTATTTCGACGATCTGTAACGGTTGTAATACATTTTAATAAAAGTGCGAATTTGACACATTCGGCGTCTTACCCTATGGCGCCCTATTATTTTATCTACTAACTATGCACTAATACCTAACATGCAAATTCACAACACAGCACTATGCTCTACTTTTACACTTTACATGAACTCAAATGGTTTTGTTCGTTTGAGTCTTCTTTCTAACCCAGTATTATCGAGGAGCTGGATGACCTCGACGTTTTCGTCTTTATGGAGCCGTTGTTTGTGACTACCTGCCATCTTCCTGATAATTTTATTTATATCTTCCATCTCAAGGTCCTTGTGGAGTTTGACATTTCTGATGTACCAAGGAGCATCAACGATGTTCCTTAGTACTTTATTTTAGAATCTCTGGATTATCTGGATATTACTTTTATTAGCACAGCCCCAGAGTTGACAACCATACATCCATACTGGTCTCAGTATTTGCTTGTATAACAGTTGTTTATTATGTGTGGACAAAACTGAGTTTCGTACTCTCAGCCAATAAATTTTCTTGTAACGGATACCTAGTTTCTCCCTTTTCTTTTTATTATGGGCTTTCCAGCGAAGCTTTGCATCGAGTGTGATACCCAAGTATTTTGCAGTAGATGCGTGTGGTATTTGAGCATTATTTATTCTAATTGAAATGTTTTGGATTTTTTTGTTTGTAAAATTAACGTGAATTGATTTAGATTCGTTTAGTTTGCTTCTCCATTTTTTTATCCACTTATGGATTTTATCTATTGACTGCTGTAATTTTTCTGCTGCTTCTTCACTACACACCTACTGCTAGAATGGCAGTAAAAATATAACATTTGAGATAAATGTGTTCAGCGCGGCCTGACGAGTTACATTAGCGTGAGGCACACTGGGTTCACAAGGTAATATTTTTTTGTCTTCTTCTTTATGTGCCGTCTTCTACCGAAGGTTGGCGACATCATACGATAGGTTTCTCTGTTTTGTGCCGCATGAATTATGTTCGCAGCTTCTGGCCATATTGGCTAATAAAATCGGCTAATTATGTTCGCATTTTTTTGTTCTGGTAAGTTAAATTATTTGTCGGATTTGGTATTCAAAACCAATTTTTAAATATTGCTTGTTTTATGTAGCGCTAATTTTTGAGTTATGAGTTCGAGTTCTCTAAAAAAATTACTCATTATCCAATTATTGATACATTAATTAATAAATCAAAATTAGCTATTTAAATAAAGAGACAGGTCCATGAAGGGTATATGTGACTTTGCAAGTTATTGAAAAAAATAAAGTTAAAGGTTAGGATAGTTAGTCCGAAAACTAATATATTTATTAATAATATTAAAAAACATTTATTATTACTTACTTAAACGTACTTAGATCCTTGACTCACTGAATAAATAGCAGGAGTACCAAATTGTTTAAATGCATAAAGGATATGTATGTAACCAATAACAAAAATACCACAATATATTGTTCTTGTTTATTAATAAAATATACAATAACTATTTTTAAAAGTAAATTTCTAAAAGATAGTGAGTAGAAAAAACTCAATTTTCACTACAAAGAAACCTTAACGTGTTCTTCGCTTAGTACTTCTTGTTACTTTTCACAAATAATATTGGTGTAAAAATGTCTATAAGCCTTATCAACAAAAATTAACTGTTGTTTTAAATTGTTAATTTTTTCTTTCGTCAAAGTGTTGGTTTTGTTAGCCATTACTGGTAAATTAAATTCTTGTTCTGTAACTACTTTTGCATTTTTAAGGATATCTACTTTTAGGAAAGATGTAAATGGATCCAGTGTTTTTTGTACATATATTTACCATATTTTAAACACTAATTCATTTTTCCTCATCCCTGATATTCATTTTTTTCTTTATTAGAATCCTTTTTTCTGGTAAATAAATGTAAATTAAAAAAAGCTCTCTCTCACCGGCTCTGGAACCGATTCAGCCATGTGTTACTCTAGTCAAATTTAATTTAATACTGAACATCACAGTTATTTTACAACACAATGTACAATCTTCTATAACTAAATGTAATTTAAAGGGTTTTTACCCTAGTATTTTGGTGGCTCAGGCATTGTGACCTAGCATTTTTCGATTTTAAAAACCTGATGATGGACTGTGTGGTCCAAAAACGTTTGTTTTATTGATGTAGCCCTTTTAAGGGTTTTTTTAAAATAAATATACCCATTTACAAAGACTAACCTCTTTTTGTGATACGTGGTATACAGCCAGCTACAGGAATTTTTTCCTTGTTGGAAAATGTAAATTGTTTGCAATTTCTTTAATATTTTTAAAGTGGTTTTCCATGTTGATAACAATCGATCCTTTCTTACTCGATCCCCAATAAAGTCTCTATACGAATCTGGACTAAACAAATTCTCAATTTTTTCTAGCTTTTTCTTGATTACTCCAATATCTCTATCAGAATCTAGGAAGAAATGTCCTAGTTGCGGAAACTTATGGTCTATAACCTTAACATATTTTTTTAAAATAAGATATTGATATAGACATATAAGATTAAAGTTTTTGTTCTGGCTAGCACAAGAATCAGGTCACATGATAAGGTGATCTATTTTCTTGTTTCTACTGGATAATATTTGCAAAAATATGTGCAAAAAACTAACCTACTTCTAAGCTGCCCTTTGTGGCTATATTTTCAGTCCAATGAAAAAAGTAGGCCTTATCACTTTCATTTGTTATGCTGTCAAGATTTTAAAACCACATCTGCTTTAGATAAAACGTTTTTAATTTGTAAGTATTGGCAGTGGCATTGTTTGTTGCGAGTCTATGATCATATAACATATAATTTTGTTGTCATGCGCATATTGCCTGTCTGCTTTCTGTTGGTCAAAAGCAAAATGGAAGTTTTTGTTATGCTTATCATTTTCTAAATCTTCATCACAGATGAGCTTAAGCTATTCAGATGACAAATTAAAGTCAGTAATGAAAACGTTACAGTAGAAACTCACTGTTAGTGAAAACCTTTTATCCAGTTCATTTTCTTTGATATATTGTTCATATAGTTTGTGAATTTTTGACATATTTAGTATAGGAGATAAATACATTTTGTTGGCATTTTTGTTTCTGGAATAGTGAGACAAATCAGCAGAAAAAGATAGAACGTACTTTGTGATTACATGAATCAATTCTTGCAGAATTTTGTTTGGTCTCGAATTGTGATGCCTTCTTCTACCAAGAGATGGTGCTGTGGCCTCAGAGTTTAGTTTTTGTTAAATAAGTAAAACCTTTTTGTTTGAAATTTGATTCAATGACATAAAGGCCATTTTACAAATAGATCTTATGCTTTGTTGACAGGTTATTTGTTTCTTTGTTGCATTTTTTCTATGGCGTCAAACTGGTTTCTGGCTAAATCAAATATATTTTTTTAATCCTATCATTTTAAATGGTTGAAGCTACAGTAGATATGTCCTCAAAAGACTTATTTGACTAACCGAGTTCAGAATTTTATGGATTATATTCGTCAGAGGTGTCCGATGTAGAAAATATGTCATTACCTGCAGAAATAATGAATGTATCCTCCGTGGTGACGTATATTTTCCGTTTTTTACATTTTTGTTCGGATAAATCAAAAAACATTTTTTGGTCTTCCTTGTTAATCCTAAAATTCTGAGAGGTTGAGGTTATAATAGGTTCATCTGGAGAAAACATAAAGGTTCTTTTGCGGTGACGTCTGCTTTTGTGGAATCATTTCCATTATCTAAACTAGTAATGTTCTCAGAAGACTCATCTGACTTCCTTAGTTTAGAATTTTTCTGATTATATTCATTAGAGTTATCAGATGTAGAATTGTGGTCATTATTTAAGGATCTAGATCTAGAGTTTTCTCCATTTCTATAAAAAATGTTAAGCTAATCTTACCTTCTGGCCTGCTTTCATCATCCCCATGTTATAACCTCATATAATAGCTTGTTTCATTATCGGCTAAATTAAGTCCTCATTTTTTAACTCCATCTTCCTTATCTGCAAATTTCAGTTCTACATACTGGTTTGTAACTACAATTGACTTTTTGGTTGATCTAAAATATGTAAAAGATAAAAAATATATTTACAATATAAATTTTAAAAAGGCATAAAAAATACAGACAAGTTTATATAAACAAGAAATAACCTTAAATGACCAGTCACTTTTAAAATGGCCTTTGTAACATGATAAACTATATTTACTTTTAATTTACTTGTGTTATATTTGTCTTGAGCTAAACTAACACTGTATTTACTTCTTAACGACAATTTTTCATATGATTAGCAAATGACGCAGAACACTGCACAGCGCCTAGATGTAAATAATAATTACATAACCTTACTTTTAGGATCTAAGTAATATATAACAGAAGGAGAAAATAAGTGTATTCAGGCATAAAAGATTCATGTACAACCAATCCATATAAATCTCAGTGGATAAGAGATACAAGTAACATTCTGTAACATAAAAAATATATTTTGAAAAAAATGACACTTCATGCACTTCAAATTCAAAAATTTAATAATCTATTTTCTTCACTTAAATTTTACTTTTTTTGTGTTTTTAATTGTGCATTTTACACATAGTCTTTTGTGAATTTAAAAACTATAAGACATCGTAATATATCTAATCTCGATAAAATATCGGCTATACCAAACCTTTCGACAAGGGTAAATGGAGTAATTTTGGTTCATTTTCTTTAATAAAAGAAAAGGATATAAAGATAATCATAAAAATAAATAACCTTTATACCCTCACAAAGCGGTAGCCCGTGCAACAAAATAGGCCTACTTAAAACAAATAGAACATCTGGCAGCTTACCTTTTGTTTTTGTTAGAGCACATTCTAGACGTGAGATGTAAACGGTTGTCATTCTGAGGATTTTTCTTGCAACTTTTATTGAACACCGTTGATTATAACTTTATTTTTAAGCTTAGAGCATTGAATCGTGTTGTCTACTCTATTGCTTATGCAACACTTCTTTTTTAATTTGACATCTGTGTAAATATTTTGTAAGAAAATGTTTTGTTTAAAATTTTATCGTGTTCAAAAATACCCAGTCGTAATTTGTTTCTAGTCAACTTACAAATCCGTATAAAATTAGGTTTAGATATTAAATAGAAAAAAATAGAATCTAGAATTTTTCAACAATAAAATGACACGTCAGTCGTTCTAACTATAAAGTGACACTTTAGATGACAATTTTATTGTTTAGGCTACTACTAGCTCTATCTCTCAGGTCTAGGTACTATTGCTTTCTGAACATATGATTGACTTTAAATAACATATAAAGCCATCAGAAAGTGAGGATGAATATACATGTTTAATCCAGAACTTGCTGGTTTTCTCTTTTATGCATTGGGTATGTGTATTACCACATAAAATTTAAAGTAAAAGGACTATATTCATAATATTTAAAAATTAAAATATTCATAAATTAAGATACAAAAAAAACAGCAGTTATTTATAACCCAAATGGCTTACAAAACGTGAACAAATAAGCATAAAACACAACTGTTTTTGAAAACTCCAAAGATTCATCCGTTTTCGAGCAAATAAGAAAAATTAAGGGACATGGTAACCTGGTGGTTAGTTGGAAGATAACTTATATTTTTTATAGTGTTTTTCAAAATTTCAAATACTGAGCTAGTTACACTCTATTAAAGCCCATGGTTTTAGAAATAGTTTCACTTTTAATTTTAGTAATACTTGACCAGCCAACTGATTTACAGGTACAAATGGATGCTCAATACGGTTTCTTACACGATAAGAGTAAAATAAAAAACGCAATGACTTCAGAGTCATTTCATAGAATTGTTTGTCGAGTTCTTTACAATGCAAAAACTATTTAATTTTTCTTTTTTCAACCTTTGTTGTAGTGTCGCTTCATGAAATGCGACAGCTTTTGCTGCCTGATGTACAAAAACGCCATTATTATTAAGTTCACGAGCTTCGCACAAAATAACATCTGTAAAAGTCATGAACTTTGATTTTCTTTTGTAGTTGTTGGAAAATAGAAACCAAGGTTTAAATAAATTGAATATAATTTAGTAAATTAGTAGAAAGAAAATTAATTTATGATAATGGGGAATATGCATTAGTAGTTTTGTTTATATTCTATCAAGTAAACATTCATGCCTGGACATTCAGGCTTTTGATTTTGATGTTCATTATGTTCCTAAATTTGTCATCGTTCGTTAGATTTGTTGTCAGAAACTAATTTAAGGACTTCATTATTTGCCCCTTCTTCTCGATTTATTTGTAAATCTATTCCAGCAGTAGAAATATCCAGCTCATCATCGACATCTAATTCAACATTAGTATGTTCTGCATTGTCTAATGGAGGCAAAAAATCATCAAAATAATCAAGAAGTTCTAACAATTCGGAATCAGTCAAACCTTTTTTTCCGCCACTGTGAACAATATCTAAAATAAAAAAAAATATTACAATTACGACTAACGGTACTCTCAAGTACCAATGAAACAAATGTCATTTTTGGTAAATAAACATTCAAAACCATTTCATTAGTTAAACGAAAAACTTACTAACCTTGTTATTTTTTATAAACAAAATACTGTACACATAGACAGCAATGACTATCATAACAATGGTACAAACAAATCAAAAAATCGTACTGCACATCGCATAATAATAAGTACCACCAATGAAATCGCCTTATTCAAGGATAGACTTAGATATACCGCTAGGAAATTTAAAGCTAGTCAAAGTAATTTTATTGTAAAATACTTTAATAAAGTGGCACATACGTGTACCGGTGAGACTTGAAAGGTAGACAAATTATAATTTCACCTGGGATTGAAAGGGATACATTTATTGTATTTTATAAAATATTATTGTTCTTGCCTGGTAACCAAATTTCTGTATCTCTTTTAAAGCTAATATTTTATCGGTTTTTTTTTTTTGTTTTCGTTTTTCATTAAGATTACTTAAAACTTTTTTAAAACACAGCCTTTTAATGATATAAATAACCAAAACTGATAATGTCATAACATATAATATTTCCATTCTAATTACAATTAAAATCCTAATCTTCGACCATCATTTATCAAAATAATTAGCAACTTCACATTTCCGGATATTATTCATACCAATATTGATTATGCTCCCCCTTGGACTATACAAATTCGATATTGTAACACAGATCCGTCAACTTATACCAAGGAAAAAATAAATATTCATCCTGTCAACTAGTTTATACCGATGCATCAAAAACACCCGAATTGAAAACAGTAGGATCCGCCATTGTCATATGGATTATGTGCTCAGGTTTCCACTACCTAAGGACTACTCAGTATATTCTGCTGAACTTTTTGCAATATCCAAGGCAGTACAACAAACTCTTAATCGACCTGAAGACATGACAGTAATATTCACAGATTGCTTAAGTGCAATCCAGGGAATTCAGAAAATATATCCAAATCATCCGATCTTAGAACAGATTAAAAAAGACCTTGTGACTCTACAAAATAATCATAAACAACTACATATTGTGTGAAAATCATCTCATAAGGGGATATCAGGAAATGAGATAGCTGATCAAATGGCCAAAGAAGCTTGTAAAATGGTAGATCCGATGATAAAACTTACCAAATTCCTTACTCAGATATGCAAAAAATGCATCAATAAGTACACAAAAAACTTATGGTTACGAAGATGCAAATCTTACCAAATAATAAATTGCGGCCAGCAAATCCAGATCTATCAGCGAGAACACCAATTTTAGTAAAGCGAAGGGACCAGGTTGTACTACATCGTATCCGAATAGGACATACCAGACTGACGCACGAACACCTACTAGGGAAGGAACCTCCTAGAATGTGCTTCGCCTGTGACACCAATATAATTGTAGGCCACATTGTTATAGACTGTTAATTATATTAAATGGAAAGACAAGCTACTGGACTATCAAGTGATAAGTGGACTATAGACAGTGCGGATTGTCACAAGATCATTAGGTTTTTAAAGAAAACAAAATTGTTTGATCAACATATAAGTGATACTTCAAAAAAATTTTTTAATTAAAATCAACTTTGTAGAAACTTTATAGTTTATATTAATCATTATAATATATTTTATAATCTATATTGTACCACCGGTAATAACCTTCTATGGTCTATGCGGATTATCCCCAATAAAAAAAAAATAACATAAATCATACTAAAAATTGTCTTATTTTTTTCTGTATTTATTTACACGCTTATGATTGCTTTAAATAGCAAAAAATAAAAATATATATTAAAAACTTTTGTAAATAGTGGCTCACATTTATGAGAGTAATAAACATTTTCAACTAATTTACCCGTAAACTTCAAAACCGCAATTTGCTGGTTCAGCTAAAAGCTGTTATCTCTTTTCCAATAGTAAATTACAAAACATAAAATTTTATAATTAAGCTTTTTGATTGTCATATATTTAAAATCCGATCAAAGGATAGTAATATAACATAATTGTCGGGTTTATTTATTTGGGAAATAAATTTATTGTAATTATAATACAGTAAAACGGGGATCCGGATAACAGCCGAAATGTTTACTCATTTCGTGATGTAAATATTCCAGAATAATCAAAGCGCGGAGAGAGTATTTTATTTGGACATTGCCCGGAGTTAAGTAAAGAATAAAGTGCGTTATGAGAAAATATTTGCTTCATCGCCAAAGTGAACTTGTTCTTCGCAGATTTAGCAAAACCATAATATCCAAAACATGACGAGTACAAAGTAATTGTCCGCAATTTGTCTTATTTTTAATGTATATACTGAGCAATAAGTAAAAGTTCTATCCATTGTCTGGATTTAGCGTTTAAGTGTACAATGTACAATATATAACATAATGTTTGAGTTGTTATCATAAAAGTGTTGCTTTTCTGTGATGCTTACTTGTTTGTCATATGCAGACAATTAGCAAAGTCTTGGACTTAATTTCGTTGCAAAGTTCCATACAAGTATAGAATGTGTCAACTTGTGGTCTAGTGATGGTGTTGACTATAGTTTTAGTGATATATAAGGCTACTATAATTTTACCAAAATTTTTAAATAAAACCTTTTTCCTGGGATTTCGACTTTTTCCGTCGTACTTTAGCTTACCACAAAAGTCCATACCAACAAAATCAATTAACAAACAACTTTATCACATAAATAACAAGGATTCAGATCCGGAAGATCCTGAGTAGACGCCGTATTTGTATTAAGACACATCATAGAAAAAGCCATTAAGTACAATAAATCAGCACATCTATGTTTTATAGATGGCAAAGGCTTTAGATCGCATCTAAGTCGATGACGTCGTATACCTACTGTATAAAAGAAACATGCCAATCAATATTATACAAATTATCGAAAACATCTACTTCCATAATCGAATAGAGGCAAAGGTAGATGCAAAACTAATACAGTGTATATCAGTACAAAGCGGAGTCAGACAGAGTGACTCGTTAAGCCCACTTCTCTTTAATATAATAATGGACGAAATAAAACAAGCAGTAAGTACAGGTTATGGCTACAGAATCTGGAACAAAGAAATCCAAATATTGTGTTATGCAGACGACGCCGCATTAATCGCCGAGACAAAAGATGAACCTTAAAGATTAACACATATCTTCAATATAACAGTGAAGAAATACAATATGATAATATCAGCAGAAAAAAAAAACAAAATGTATGACAACATCTAAATACTCACTACGATGTAAAATCAAAATTAATGGGAAGAATATAAAGCAGGAAGCAAGGTTTAGATAACTGGGAATATATCTAACTGGTTACGGAAATGTTGAAAAAGAAGTATGACAACAAAGCTTAAAAGCAAGTAACACAGCGGGATCTCTTAATGACACAATCTGCAAGAACAAATACCTAAGTCTAAACACAAAAACAAGAATCTAAAAAGCAGCAATTAGACCTATATTAACATACAGGGTATAGACAATACCTGACACATATAAGAAGAGCATGCAATATAAAAGACATAAATGGATGGGTGAAAAAACAGAAACAGGAGTGAAATGAATACATCGGTAGAATGGCAGAGAATAGGATAGTACGAATAACACAAGATGATTCACCAAATGGACGAAGAAGTATTGGCAGATAAAGAAAAAGATGATGCGACAATTTAAACAATTTAGGAGGCTAATGTTGAAGGAGAAACAGGTCTGCATACAAGAAAGAAGAAGAAGAAGACAAATTACAGAGAACTATAATTTTCATTCTCAACTTTCTGTACCCAGTATTCTCTGGTGAGCATCGAATTATAATGTATGTATACAGTCTGTATTTTCGGTATAATTGCTGGTTTAGGAGAACCATAGTACAAAAGGAAGGTAAAATCTTAAAATATAAGGAAATAATGGAAAGAGCTTCTTATGCAAACTAAACAATCCCACGAAATTTTTAGGACATATTGCAATTGAGTAACACGTAAACAAATATAGAAGACGATATAAACAGAGTTAAAAAACAGAAACATTAAAGTTAAACATTCCCGAAAACAAAACTGAAAAAAAATAATATAACAATGAAAAATCAACAAAAGCTACTTGCAAGTCGTAAAACTCGAATAACAAACTCTGTAGAAATAATTGCAATCGTGAAATATCTCATTTCCTCTGGATCTATGGTGTTGAAGAATATTTCAGGAAGCTGGTATTTACAAGATCATGAATAGTAACTCAGGATTAATCTGATGAACAGATAATTGGTTAAGTTCACACCCAACTTAAAGTGGAGTGCGTTATTGCTGCACACGTCAATCTTATCTTTAGTTAAAAATATTTGTTTGTTAAATATTATTCCAAGGTACTTAAATTACTTTTTTTCCATACTCCTTTTTGAATGTTTTATGGTATAAAAAAATTTAAAACTCATCTACCTACACAATTTCCGATTGATCTTCAATATTTCTACCTCTTCGTGATTAAACTAGTTTAAAAATGAATAGTAGAATAACTTGTACATGCACGATCCAACTATTTCGGACAAAAATAATTCAATTGAATGTTGACAAATCAATCCGTATCAGAAACAACATTTTTCAATCAAGAGTTGAATACGATATTTATATAATTCAATTAGAGCGCCAATTGAAGGGTTACGATTTATTTTCCTTTTACAAAAATTTAATTAATTAGTTTTCATTTCAAATAACATAAATCAGTTAATCAGGTTATACTAAACATATATCTGTAGGATTTTTAATTAAGTATTATCGACTTATCTGTAGAATCGTATTTTTTTTTAATTAAAAATCGTAATAGGTAAAAATCTATAAACTTCGATACATTCGGTAAATTTCTACCAAAAATGTATATTTTACATCACTGTTAGGTTATTTAGATTTCTTGTATTTGTTTTTTTCCTTTCCATTAATTGACCTGGTCTGTTTTGTATTTTTTTGTGATATCTTTTATTTATAGATTTGCAAATTTCTTTTTTGAACCATTCTTTCCTAATTGCTTTTTTATTAATACTTTTTTCTAGAAGAATTGCTGTACATTTTTATTTGTAAAGATAGAAGATAGTCTGTTGTCGTATCAACTCCAACTAAATGGTCAGATTCTTACACCCGTACCACAGTTACATGCAAAAGAATCAGTTAGTTCACTCTCGCATTTTTACGGTTTCCATATTGCTTTCACTACTTGAGTACAATTTTGAATGCACAGTTAAAAGCCTCTAGCAAGAGGCTTTGAATTTGCGGTTCACCTAATTTGCTATCAGAGAGGTCTTTCTACTTCTTATTATTTCGCATAGATGTCGCAGCTAGTGTACACTGGCTGTTATTTTGGTTATAATTACCAAATATTAGACTGCATTTCATTTCAGTTGAACTTCCACAAGTGCTCCTGACGAATAACCCGAAACACGTGTAGGGCAATGGTGAAGTTCCGATTGAAATGAAATGCAATCTTTTACTTTCATTTAAAAGTCTTTCTCCACGTAAATAGCGAAAAAGATGGTAATTTTTATGAAAGATACATGTCGAAGTAAACGGATAATTCTAGCATCGTCAAAAGCCTCTAGTGAGAGGCTTTGAATTTGCGGTTCACTTAATTTGCTATCATAGAGGTCTTTCGACTTCTGTTATTTCGTATAATATATATATATATATATAATATATATATATATATATATATATATATATATATATATATATATATATATATATATATAATATATATATATATATATATATATATATATATATCGCACCCTCAGTAATATAAGGGATCAACTCAAAATTTTGGTAAATTGAGATTTTAGATGCTATGGGCACAAAATTAAATTCTCTACGGTTAGCGCTGACAGAGAGAGAAATAGGACATTAGTTGCTCGGTAAATATATTTGTGCCTCTCTCTTAGTCTCCCCGCCAACCTATTGTTTTTACTGCTACAAGGTAACAATCAGTAACGTGTCCATAGTCGTCAAAGAGCGGACTGTTCAAAACGTCGTGCGATTCGTGTTTGTACCCTTCTATGACAAAAATCCTGGTGAGTTTGTATCTTAACATTTTGTATTATATAGAACAATTTTTAGTTTAGCCCTTATATTATGTAAAATGTTATTAATAATTGGGTCTAATTCATAATAGCTCGCTATATTGCCAAAAAGTAGAGATGTTATACGGAATCATATCTTATTGGTTCATTATAGTACGTAAATTGTTTTATTGTTGATGGCGAACTTTGTAATTGGCCCTTATTTACATGAAAATTTTAACTATTTTTTTAATTGATTCGATTAAATTAACAGAAAAATAATTAAGTTGTAGTTTTAAAACAGTGTTTATGACATAGATGCAATGTATTGTTTGTAGTGTAAAATTTTTACATTTTATTTTATTATATAATCCGAGTTCGTTCCTCAGCAAGGTACGTCTAAAGCCAATATTTCCATGCCATCCTTATCGAGATGCGATGAGTTGCCATCAGTTAGATCAAGAACAGTAGGTAATTACATAATGTCTTCAATACATTCAGAGGAAAGCGACGTAGACCTCAGTGATGACGATCCCACTTACAAACAAGAACATTTTCGTCGACGTCCACGGATCACAGCAACTCTAACTTCGATTGATACAAACAATGTAACCATGACAAATGATAACATTCAAAGACAATCCAGAAAACGTAAAGCAGATCCAACTAAATAGATACAAAAACACGCAAAAAATGAAACGAAACTTGGGTCAAAGCTATGTAGCTATACATTCGAAGAAATTGGTTCCTGCACGTAATATGAAACCACCTTGTGTCCAAAAATGTAGATTAAAATGCAGTGAGCGAATCGATGATTCCAAAAGGTTAAAATTATTTAGTGCATTTTGGGCATTAGGGGATAGACAATTACAAGGAATGTATGTTTTGTCTAAAAGCGCACAGATTACACCTAGGTACAAGTATACCAAGGCCGAAAAACCACGAAATCCAAACCATGCATTCTATTTTTCCGTAGACAACGAAAGAGTTAGGGTATGCAAAAGCTTTTTTATTAATACTATTGATATTCTCATAAGATGATTCGAAATGTACATGAAGATAATAGAAAAACTGGGCTTCATAAAGGATGACCAACGCGGCAAACACAATAGTCATAAAAGTGTAAGTGATGAGCTTATAAATGACATTACCAACTTCATCAACCCTATACCCCGCATTGAGTCATATTATCTAAGAGCATCTACCTCTAGAGAGTACATTAACAGTGGTAAAAGTATTGCAGAGCTCTTTAGAGATTTTGAAGTACTGCAAGAGGAAAGGTCTCGCCCGGCTGGACTATATCACACGTTTTATGAAATTTTTAACACAAAATTTTACCTTGGCTTTTATCAACCCAAAAAAGATCAATGCGATCTTTGCCTGCAGTTTCAAAATCCAACTGAACCACTAAAACAGAATCTTAGGGATCAATATCATATGCATTTGGAAGAAAAGATGTTATGCAGGGAGGAAAAAAAGAATGACAGAAAGAACATTGATGAGTGCAATATTTGTGTATGTTACGATGTACAAGCCATTATGCAAAGTCCTAATGGTGAAACATCAGCATTCTACTACAAATCTAAATTAAATAGTTACAATTTCACTATGACGGAATTAAAAAAAATCACAAAAACGATGTGTCAACAGTGGACATCTCTAAAGGCTATGAAAATGTCCATTGTTATTTTTGGGACGAGACTTAAGCGAAAAGAGGCGCTACAGAGATAGGGAGCTGTGTTTTCCATTATTTACAGATTGTGTCTGATAAAGCTGGTGACAGGGAAGTAAATATAACATTTTTTTCCGGATAACTGTTGTGGGCAAAACAAAAATAAATATCTCACATGCTTATACTTATATGCTGTTGTAAATCTAAAAAATTTGTCGTCGATAACTTACAAATATCTCATAAAAGGGCACACTCAGAACGAAGCTGATAACGTGCATAGTTTGATACAAAAGCAGATAGCTAGAGATAGGAAAAACTGGCCCAATATACTCTTCTGTTCAATAAATCTCAGCAATCAAAAGAGCAAGGAAAACTGGTGCTCCATTTATAGTTCACAGTTTAACTTACAATGTTTTTTACGATCTTCAGAAATTACAAAAAAATTGGGGATATAATTTTAATACAGATGAACAGAAAAATAATCTTGTATGAAATAGTATTAAAGTACTAAAATTTACCAAAGAAGACCCATTTTCGTTTTATTACAAGTGCTCATATAACGATGAGTTTAAAAAAGTTAATGTTCGTGATAAGAGGAAGAGAATGCCAAATATTAAAGAAATAACCATGCAGAAAGCGTACCTCCAGGCACTTCCACTTCGTTGTGCTAAAAAGAATGATCTTCAGGATCTTATTAATAAACAATTGATAGATCCATACTATGCGTCTTATTATAACAACATGTCTTAATATTACTAATCTTTGGGATTTCAACATTATTTTGTGTAGACTGAGTACATAGTCAAAGTACAATAATTAAGTTTTGAGACTGAATTTTATTTTTGAAGACTTTATTTTTTAGAATGAATTTTTTTGTTATGTGCAGTTTTCTAAGTTTAGAATGGAGGAATGAATGTTTTTTTGTTATGTATAATTTTTTAAGTTTACTGTGGAGATATTGTGATATACAATTAAGTAATAAGTAAACGACAATGTAAAAATTGAGGAGTTACTACTTGTAAGTTTTATTTGGAATTAAAAAGTTTAACTAATAAATGTGATAATATTAAAGCTATCTTATTAAGTTTAACTCTTGTTTTGAATTTTTTTAGATTATTGTTATATTTTGCACTGATTAATAAAGTATTACTATTATTTTACCTGATATTTTATTTATAAAACAGAAACAATAAATTCAAACATCGGTTGGGATTGGTGATATAGAGTACCATTTACGATTAAAAATTAAACAGTGGCAGGTACACTAATAATATAAGGGATCAAACTTTAATAGTTCCTTATTTCTGTTATGGTTTTTTATACTATACGGGACTAACTCGAAAGTAGTTTTTTCCATTCCTTGTAATTAATAGAATTTATTTATATTATTATTTTTTCCTCATTGTAATTTTTAGTGCAGTTATCAAATAACAAATCTGCCAAATTTCATATTTATGACTTAAATAATAAGCACGTTATTTGAAAAAATAGCTGTAATGTCGGATACCAGAATCTTTCAACGCGATTTCCCACAAATCTACTTTTTTGAATTGTGCCTCTATATTACTGAGGGTGTATATATATATATATATAATATATATATATATATATTATATATATATAATATATATATAATGATATATCGTTCCAAATATAATGTGCTATTAATTATCCAATCCAACGCATTGATAATGGCTACCAATTCAGCTGTGAATATTAAGAAATCTGATTTTAATTTGTGCTGTAAATTATCTTGAATATTGTCTATATAAATCGCACAGCCAACACTTTTTGCAGCATTTTGAGCAGCAATTTTGAGCCATCGGTATAAATTTTACAAGAATGGTTACAGTTTTCCAGCTTGTTCTGTACTACTAAATCTTGGTAAACAATTAAATAGATGAACGAATGACTAAAGCAGGTTTATATTCATATAGTATGTCATAATTGGAGCTACAGAATGGAATCCCTTTTCCATTGAATGAATATTGTGATAAATTGGGAAAACCAACAGCTAGAGTTGGAGAGTTTGTATTTGCCCTTTATTTGTTTGTTAAATTTTTAACAGAGAGACAACATATTTTTTGTAATCAGCTGTTTTGATTATTAAACTGGCAATTGGGAATAAATTTTTCTGCCAAAAGTGGACGTCTAAAATGTAAAGGAGTAGATTTGAGAGCTTTTAGGACTAGCCTTAAAGCTGTGTATTGTATTCGATCCAATTTAATTAATCGAGATTTTGTCTGTGATCTGGTATATGCTCTGTAAAATAATAATTTTAGTTTCGAGTCTCCAATGGTATCGATGAACGGCCTTAAGGATATAAAGGCTTTTTTCACATTTGGTAATCCAGAGGCTAATTCTTTATGGCTTCGACTTTATCAGTGGGATACTTTTAATTTTGCATCACTCAGTTCTTATAATTGTGAACGAACTTTACCTACCTAGGCATATTATATTAATAGCTTTATTAAATGCAATTATAATAAAATAAAAATAATTTTTTTAAGAAAAGTATTAAATAAAAGATATAATAATATAATAATTATTATTATATGTACCCCCCATAACTTTTATAACCTTCAATTGCCCTGGTAAATTTAATACATGACATATGTAATAAACTTACGGACCATGGAGTAATTGTCACTATTGTCTGGGTACCTTAACATGTAGAACATGTAGAAAATGAGGCTGCAGATGAAGTCGCAAGAAGAAGCTTCTACTTTGCACATTGCTATTAAAAAAATTATCAAAAAGCGTATATATGACAAATGGCAAGCTAATTGGAACACAACTCCGAGTCACTTACACGATATACAACCAGTTATACCCTCCTTAGAGCTACCACCTATGCCCAGAAAAAACAATGTTATTATATATACAGATCCACCTGCATGCGGCAATAGCAGCAGTCCCTTAACCGTCAAGCATTTCTTTAAATAATGTCGACATCTTTCTACTAAAAAAAAAACAACACCACTTGAAATTTAATATTCAAAAAATATTGAATGAAACTAAGAAATATGCAAGTCTGTTCAACTACTTAAAATGACATTCAAGTGCTTTATTAACTCCGAATTCTAATTATGTATAACAGATAAATTTGTAAAAAAAATAAGTATTGTGTACTGTGTTTATGTCAAATGTAAAACTGTATTTGTAATACCCTTATATTGTATTAAACTGTAATCGTGTCAATGACCTCGTCGTTGAGACACGTTAATTCAAATAAAAAAAAGAACCTTCAATTGCCCGTATAAGATTTTAGATGAAATCGATTAACTTTTTAGTGATCTGGCCTATAAAGATCCCAAAAGAAAACAGTTTTAGAACCTCTTTAAAATGGTTTGGTTGTAAAAAACCAACAAAAATTTCAGTACATAATCCATCAATTAAAAACTAAATTAAATTGCTCCAATTTAATTTAAGTATTTTATTGCGAAAATGTGAAAAATATTTATTGCTTAGACATAAAGTCTTCCAGTAAATTAAAGTGAGTGTTTTTGCTGTTTTATTACACAATTCTAGTTATTTAATTAAGTCCATAAATTTAAAAACCTATTTGTCGAAATCTAAAAATTTTCCAAAGCATTTTGATTTTGATTTTTAGTTTGTAAGCAAAGGTCTTTGTACGTAATTTGTTACATAATTTAGAAAGAAGGTTAAAGAAGACCAAAAAAGTTCGTTTTTTTCAATAAAGATATATAGGTAAAAGTTTATGAAATAGTCTTACAATCTTCTCTAATGTGAAGTAACCCTAGACAATAAAACAAAAATCAATTGCACTCAAAACATATAACCCAAACAAATTAAAACATAATCTGATTCGGTAAAATACATTTAATTTTCCAAATTTTAACATCGCATTATATATCCAATTATTTTAACTTAAATACTTGAAAATGAATTAAATACATTTTCTTTTTCTTCTTCTTCCTTATATATAGATATGACTCTGTCTGTTTTTCAATGTCTGTTTTAAGAAGGTAAGGGAAGGTAAGAACATCGACACCAGAGACATGCAAATAATATTAAATCTCTACTGGAATCAGCGAGCTAAAATAAAGGTAGAAAACCAAACATCGGACGAAATAGAAATACGTAGAGGAGTACGACAGGGTTGTATATTGTCACGCTTTGTTTAATATCTACAGCGAACAAATATGCCAAGAAGCTCTCTCACATGCAAACGAAGGGATAATAGTCAATGGAGAAGTTAACAGTAACATTCGATATGTTGACGATACTGTGATAATGGCAAGAACAGTGGAAGATCTACAACATCTAGTTGAAAGTATGAATGAGATATGTAATAACTACGGCATAATAATGAACGTTAAGAAAACCAAATATATGACCTTCAGTAAGAATCCAATTCATGACACCAGTATCCCAATAAACGGTACCCAACTTGAAAACGTAAGCCAATACAAATACTTGGGAACCCTCATTAATAAAAACAGGTGACCAAAATCACGAGATAAAAAGACGTATTGAAATTGCCAGGTCTACCTTTATAAAAATGAAACAATTATTGTGTAATCGTGATATTAGTATTCATCTACGAACTAGAATGTTAAAATGCTATGTATTCAGTACTTTGCTTTACGGTGTTGAGGCATGGACTCTTGGACTCTAATGTAGAGGAATATTAAAAATCTTGAAAGCTTTGAGATGTGGTGCTACCGCCGTATACTAAGAATAAGTTGGGTGGCTAGAGTTACAAATGAAGAGGTAATACGTATAATAAAATAACGATCCAGAAGTTATTATGAATATAAAATGGAAAAAAACTTAAATACTTAGGCCACCTGATGAGAGGACAAAAGTACACGTTTCTACAAAATATAATGCAAGGAAAGATCTAAGGACGCAGAAAACCAGGCCGTAGAAAAATGTCCTGGATGAGAAATTTAAGAGAGTGATTTGGCTGTACCACTAACGAATTATTCAAAACAGCAGTTAATAAAATTAGAATCGTCATAATGATATCCAATCTCCGATAGGAGAGGCACTCAGAGAAGAAGAATTTTTTCAATATGCCTCCAGTAAGTTGTCGTTCCATCGTTTTCGTGGTCTTTCTGCTAATCGTTTTCCTAGTGGATCGTCGTGTAACGATAAGAGTTCTTTATCGTTACTGAAAATTTAAAATAACTTAATTCTGCCTGTAAGGTATGCAACCAACTATACATGTAATGGTGTTATCAATTGTTTGTCAATTGGTCAAACTGCCTACCTGCCGTTTCCGTTTACCTTGGAGCTGACGGAAGCCAACGATTTTAAAAGTGTAAGAAGGCACTTTATATCCAGCCTTTGAACGGGACAGAGGACTGATTGAATCCAGCGGCCAACGCACGTGGTTTTCAAGTTAGCCGAAAAACCTTTTAAGTTATTCAGAGGTCAATTATTTAAGTTACAGAAGGCGTTTTGTTTTGAATTTAGAAGTTTTGGGATAAGAAGATTTTGTTTTAATTAGTGAAATAGTGTTGCGTTGGGTGAGTTTCATTTTAATTAAAGTAAATGATTTTTTTTAACCATTACTAGTTTCATATTTATATCATTTATCCAATTAATTTTCCTTAATTATATCAGTCAAATCACGTTCAGAATTCTTTCTGTTCGAAATTCTCCTAAGTACACGTTCTCATCAATATCCAAGCAATTCGGTAATGTAAGGAGACCCTTCATTACTCTGTGCCTATAATATATTTGTTAAGATATGTTAAATTTCAATTCTTCTTTGAAATATTCATAGTTAAATCCCAACATTATTTTTATAAATACATAGTTTTCAATTAATTTTCCAAGGTCACAAAAAGTGTACAAACCTTCACTAATTATCATCATTCGGCTAGTTTTTTTTGTCCTAATCGCCTTTTTGTTTATCAACTCAGAATAAAGCTAATGAGAGCTTTCTTTGATTTTATTTTTAGTCGCTGGAGGAAAGAAGGATTATAAAGTCAAATCAGGATTATTTTGAATTTGGGGTAATGGAGTCCATGTAGTTTGGTTGGAGTTTTTTTTGGTTTTTCCCGGTTACTGGAGTAGCAGTTCAGTTAACTACTAGAAGAGTGTACTTCTAGGTTTCAACCTTACAAGTCCCAGTGACGTAAGCATCAGGAAGAAGAATTTTCTCAGTTTGAGATTAGTCAGGTTCCTTTATAATAATTGTTCCTACTATTTTAAAATAATTTCCTTAAATTTTGTTTAAACTTTAATCAGAACAAAACCTTAATAAAAAAATAATAATCTTAGTCAATTTTCTTAACTCATATTTTCGTATCATTATGTTATAACGTTCAATTTTGTTTCTCAATATCATTTGTTTATTTTATCATTAAATCTTTTAAATATATTATATATGTATCAGTTATAACAGGGTAGGGGTGGATCATAATACAATTGTTTTTTGTAAGATCATTTGTGCACAAAGGTCCATTTTGTATTTCTACAGCCCTACTTGTAACATCACCAATTCATCTTGTATCTGTTCCTTTCTGGACAGACCAATTTAAATATATCTACAGGTTATCTGATTGGAATCAATTTGGAAACTGTCAAACTGATATATGGTGTTATAGGGAGGGGTTATAGTTGTTTAAATTGTCAAATGTAGGTTGTCATTAATTTTTGCTTTAATTCGTAAATTTATTCATAAAATAAAACTTCATAAAATAAGTTGATACTTTTCTAGTAAATTAATAAATGTAAATATATTGTATATATAAAAGGGTCAATAATAGTGTATATTATAAGGGTATTTAAGTTAAATTGCATATTACGAGGTTTACAGGTTTCTATTTTATTGTTATTAAATTGGGTTTTAAGTAAGACTCTGTTTTATTAAACCTTCTTTTTATTTAATAAGGTTATATCTAATTATAGAAACATAGTCAGCAGCAGCAATAAAGTTACTCGAGTGAAGTGTTTGTTAGACTAAGAGTCCAGTAAACATCTTCCCTGGAGCCCAAATCATTCTTCTTTCCTTTATTCCGGTTTTCAGTACTTACTCTTAGTTCGTTTTGATTTATTCTTATATTTTCTTAGTTAATTTACAATTTTTCTATTCTTTACTTTTTTCGCAGGGCATGCAAATAGGCCTAACCCTACCTTGAGTATCAACTGGCCAGTCTCAAGCATACCCAGCTAGCCGAACTGCATTCAGTTTCAACTTCTATTTTAATTTAGTTTCGAACTTATCTCCACCCTACTCTACAGATCTTATAACATCAGGGACCTGGTCCCAAGTGATCTAGCTACTATTTGTTACAGTAGCGCCCAAAGTGAAGCAATATAAAAACTTTGTTACAAATTTTGTTACAGTCGTTTCATTCCACTCTTCTATTTCTTACCCAGTTCTTGATGTTTTCCACTTTGCATCTTACGTCGATATCTGTACTTCTATCTCTGTCCCATAGTGTCTTATATCATCAAGTTTTAAAGTGTTTTCACCTCTGCTGTTTCTAACATCTATTTTGGTCCTGTATCAGGTCTTGCTTCTACCATGTATGTCATTATTGGTGTGATGACTGTTTTTGAATTCTGTTTTTCGTTATTTTTCTAATATTTTTATTTTCCCATATTGTTTCATTTAGGCAGCCTTCGGTTCTGTTTGCTCTATTCACTTGATCTTCCACTTAGGTTTCGAGCTTTCCGTAGCCAGATAATGTGACGCCTAGATATTTAAACTCCATCACTTGTTCTATTATCTGATCTTCCTGCTCCAATTTACATCAATATTATTATAACTGTTAAAGTCTTAACAAATCACCAATAATCCCCCATTATTTTCTTAACAATTATTTATTGTTATCGTACAAAATACAACTATATATTCTATTTTTTTTTGAATATATCCTAGCTCAAATATAACCAGATTTTTGGCTCATCCATTTCTTTGTTAAGACGCCTGCTGGAAGAGGTTGTTTCTTTCAGTAGGTGTCTAAATACGCTTCGATAATTATGTTACCTCCAGTTCTCTTCTTATCAATATACAAAGTCATCATTTGACATTGAAAAAACATTCAAGACCACTGGTCTTGAATGTTTTTTCCTAGTACCAACCACTTCCTTAATTCATTACGAAAAAAGTTTTTTTTAACCTAGAACTGGGTCAGTAATGTTTATTTTTTGGTGGAACTCGTAAAAGTGCTATCAATTTTTAGTTTTATTATTTTATTATTATTCAGTTTCTTTGTAAATATATATAGAAAGTGGATTCTTAGAACCCACAGATGGAACGTTTAAAGTTCGCTAAAAACTGTTGAAATTTGGCGGGTCCCTATTTCCTATAATATGTTAGATTGAAGCGGAATTCAGAGTTTTCGTTCTCTGTTGCCGTACCTGACAGTAGGTAAATCTTGACCTCTTAATATTTGTGTAAAAAATCTCTCTTTCGGTGCTCATAAGGAACAGTCCTACCAGCAAGCATTTAGGGCCTATTCTTTCAGGTTCCCGTACCGAACAGTAAAATTTCAATAACTTCGCAATAACATTCTAGGTAAATTTTTATTCACAAATAGCCGAAAAATATGAAGTTTTAGTTTAGGTTAAATACATTTGTAAATAAATATCTTTTGTAACAGTGAAATGTAAAGTAAGGTACCTTTAAATTCATCGAGCCATATTATTATCATTTCGACCTAAAAAATTGTTTAGACGAAGGATTATTTAATCCAAGTCTATATACTTAGTCAGTTGCAATGTCTAGCTCGCTATTTATGTTGTAAAAAGGAAACAAATCACCACAATAATACTCATTTTTATACCGTTTTTCCTTAAAAACTAAAAATTTACCTTTATTTGAAGATGGTCCAGAGCAGTTTGTCGGTCTGAGACTAACGAAACAATTCAATATTGTAAACGTATGCTGTTATCGTGTTTATATCCTTTATTTGGGATCTGTTTGTTTCTGACGTTTAATTTGAAATTACGGTATAACATATCAAAGGCAATGCGGAAGCGGTTCTAGATGTGACCACATATCGTCCCCATCAAACACTGTGATCACTGATCTAACAATCGTTGATGAACATGTTACAACTGAATGAAGTTAAAATTTTAGACCAGGTATATTTTCAATAAATTTACTTTTTAAGCCATTGCTACCCATTGTTGAAACGTGGTATGTGAGTATGAGATGTATAATAATAGTGAATATATTACTGTTATTACTACATAAGCACATATAAGAAAAATAGCAAAATTAGAAAAATTTAACTTTAAATAGAATAGATGATTTTCTTGTAACCTAGTCTTGCACACTTACATAAGATTAATTTGCAAAACCCAGTTAATTAGTATTACCTTTTGCTACCAATTTAAATAACTGTTAGGAAGTTTATCTTTAAAAATAAAAGGTTTAATATCTTGAGAGGTTGTTTACAATAAAATAAGACGTCAAATCGATTCGAACGAGTACATACCGCTCTGTGAATCAGTGTAAAAAATTTGCCGTTTATCACAGTAAATACCAGTTTTTAAAAGTATATTACCATCAAAAAGTGATTAGTGATTGTTGTGTAGAGTTTTTAACGTGAAAAGCTGTAATATTATTCAGTAAGAAATTTATTATTAATACTTTTCTAACTAAAACAATCAGCTGTGTTGACATTTTTTTTGCCATATTCGACATAAGTCAGTCCTATCAAGGACGGGCTCGTCGAAATTTTAGACAGGCAACCAGTAATACAGACATGCGTTACATTTGCTGCCTATCACTTGAAACTTTAATACAATAAAATCATAAATAGTTACTTTTGACTACATGAGTAACAACTTAAATCAATGTTCTCCTACAGTTAGCAACACCATGTCTGGAAACAACATCATCAGTAATAATCCAAACTCATATGCAACTGCTACGATGTCAAAACCCAAACCGAAATATCCTAAAAAAGATCAAGCAATATTAATACATGCTGAACCAAACTTAGTACTACTCGACTACGTCAAAGCCATAGGTAACATTGTTAGTCCCAAAAACATATGTTTCGCCTCAAGAATTTCCAATAATCGGATATGCATCTACTTAACAAACTCTGAACTCGTCGAACATATTTTAACAGAAAATCCTACGATTACAATCAACTCTGTAGAACTACCCGTAAGAAGACTGGTAACCCCAGCCAAGAGACTAATAATCTCTAACGTCTGTCCATCAATACCTCATGAAATTATAGAAAAACACCTTCAAGATCTAGGTCTTCAACTTGCTTCACCAGTGTCACACATCAAAGCTGGAATCCCCGGTGATGAATTCACGCATATTATGAGCTTCAGAAGACAGGTATACGTTACCCCAACTACAGATAGCCTTGAAATCGAAACATCATTAATAATTCCATTCGACAATAATTCATACAGAATATTTCTCTCTACTGACAAAATGGCATGTTTTCTATGCAAAAAACATGGACATACAGCAAATAACTGTCAAAATCCCCCTAGCAATCCTCTCCCAAATGAACAAACGTCCCCAGCTGAACCCATCCCTGCTACCTCAATATCAAACAATATGGCACCGCCAAACACAACACAAAATTCGGTTCTCAGTCAACAGATAAAAACTGTCGAGATATCGACCACTTCTATCGCCACAAACAATGAATTTCTTCCTCCTACCACTGGTCAGAAACGAACTCGTTCTGACTTCAGCGATTCTACCTCCCAAGAAACATACACATCTACTAACTTACCCGTCAAAGACATAAAAATGCCTTCTCCCGATGCAAGCGTGCCCATAAAGCATAAAACTAAAAAACCCAAGAAAGTCGCACCCGATCAGTCTAAATTAACCGCCTCCTCTGTTCTCACAATTAATAAACTTTATCAAGAAAATCCAAACTTATTCTCCTTACCGGTTGAAAATTTTCTTGCCTTTCTGGAAAACTCATTCGGCAGTAATAACCCTCTACAAGAAGCACAGCAGTTCACTGAAAATGTTCGATCATTACTCGACGACATGTTTAGAATATACCCTTCACTGGAAGATAGAACAATTAAGAATAGATTCACAAGGATTTCTAAGAAAATTAAACAGCAACTTAATTTCGACAATTCAGAAATTGAAAGCACAACATCGCAATCTACAAATAATGATGAAGATTATCTCACCGACTCTTCTCTGACCTCTCAACGTTCTCAATGTTAAAAATATTTTACTTTCACGTTAGTGCAGTGGAACTGCGATGGGTTCTACCCTCGCCTAGAACGCTTACAACAATTAATCAATAATACAAAAGCAGATATTATCTGCCTTCAAGAAACCAATTTCAAGGAAACACATAGACGTGAACTTAAAAACTTTGAAGGTTACCATTTCCTTCGGCCTACGTTTACAAGAGCAAGTGGGGGAACATCTATCTTCGTGTCTAATGATTTATTCTCTATGCAATATATCCTAACCACCAATTTGGAGGCCATAGCAATAACTGTCTGGTGTCCCGACCAAATAACCATATGCAGTACATATATTCCACCTAATTATAACTTAACAGAAACCGAGTTAGATGACTTAATTCGCCAACTTCCCAGTCCTTTTATACTAGTTGGAGACTTTAACGCCCATAATACCATGTGGGGCTCAAAGAAAACATTTGGTAGAGGAAAAACCGTAGAGACCGTATTGAGTTGCAATAATACATGTCTGATGAATAGTGGAGCCAGTACATATTTTAACATCGCCTCAGGAACTTATTCTTCTATCGATCTAAGCATATGTGATCCCAAGTCTGCCGATTCACTCTCATGGTATACTTTAGATAGCTTATATGATAGTAACCACTTTCCGATAGTCATAACAAATAGCAATAAAAATTTTTGTACCATTACTAAATGGAATATCGCTAAAGCGGACTGGAATAATTTTCAAACTAGCGCCGAAGATCATATTTTATTACTTCAACAATCTGAAGATATAGACGAGGCAATAACTCTCTTTAATAACTGCATTATTATGTCTGCAGAAAATCATGTAAAAAAGATAACAATATGCCCTCAAAAAAAGCAGTACCATGGTGGAATTCAGAATGTGAACTAAGTGTACGTCAATGCAAAACTGCCCTCAACAGATATCGAAAAAGAAGAACTCAAGAAAACCTAATATATTTCAAAAAGCTAAGAGCCAAAGCGAAATATGTCCTTAAAAAAAGCAAAAAAGATTCCTGGCAAAATTTTGTCTCTACAATTACTAGTGATACTCCACCATCTCAAGTCTGGATAAAAATAAGACAAATGAAAGGTCATAAAACACCTCCAAAAATTCCAGCAATATCATTGAATGGAAAAGTATAACAGATAACCAGACAATTGCTCAAATCATGGCTGAAAGTTTTGCATGGAAATTTAGGTCTGATGTGGAACAGATTGAAAGTCCAAATGACCAGAATATACAAATTTCTCTTAACCCACAAATTAGTAGTCACGACATTGATGCTATTAACCTTCCTTTTACACAAGAAGAATTAGCACTTGCACTATCCTCTTGTAGGAACTCCGCCGCTGGACCAGACAATATCCCAATTAATATTCATCAAAAATTTATCTCATTCCAGCCTCGCAACACTGCTGAATCTTTATAACAAGATATGGCATACTCAGCAATTGCCCAAACTGTGGCGTGAATCAATTATCATACCAATAAAAAAATCTGATCTACCCTCGAACCTAACAAAATCCTACAGACCTATCTCCCTAACCTGTTCATTATGTAAACTGTTTGAGAAAATGATTAATTCAAGATTAACATGGCTTCTCGAAAAATATGCAATAATTGACTCATCGCAATCCGGTTTCAGACGTCACCGTTCAACCCTAGACAATTTAGTTCTACTACAAACACAAATAGCTTCCGCTATTTCAAATAAACAGGATTTGATCGCTACTGTCTTTGATATTGAAGGAGCTTTCGATACTATCTCGCGTCAAGCCATTCTTGAAAAGCTTCGTCAATACAAGATAACAGGAAATATTTACTCCTTCATAAAAAACTTTTTACAACAAAGAACGTTCAAAGTGAAAACAAATGGAGAAATTTCGGGGACATTCGGGCAAAATAATGGAGTTCCACAAGGTTCTGTACTTAGTACAACACTGTTCATTCTTGCAATAAATGATATTTGTTCCAGTATTTGTCCACCAGTCAAGCACTTAATATATGCAGATGACCTTATTTTATATTGTCAGGGAAAAAGTACAATCGCCACCTGCAACGTACTCCAAACCGCTGTAAATCAACTTAGCGAATGGTCCAAAAAAACCGGATTAGCTCTTTCAACGACTAAATCAAAATTAATTCGGTTTAGCAGAAGACCCTGCAGCCAAAGTCCAATTATCACCCTTAATGGAACTCCATTGCAACTAGTCACCCATCAAAAAATACTTGGTTTAACGTTTGACAGTAGGCTAACTTGGAAACAGCATATTAGTGTATTAAAGGGCAATGCAATGAAGAGACTCAATATCATCAAGGCACTATCAAAGTACACATGGGGTGCGGACGAAACCATCTTACTTAATATATATAGAGCTTTAATCCGCTCAAAACTGGACTACGGCAGCATCATATACATGTCTGCATCAAAATCTGACTTAAAGCTACTGAACTCTGTGCATAACACTTCTATTCGTCTTTGCTTAGGCGCTTTTAAATCTAGTCCCATAGATAGCCTTTACTGCGAGGCTAATGAACCACCTCTCTGGATTCGACGAGAGTATCTTCTTCAATCTTACTTTGCTTCCGTATCCGCAAACCCATCCAATCCAGTCTACCATTTAATTACTTCAACATCGCCTCCGGAGACCTCGCAAAGGATCCAATCAATAATAGATATCCACAAATTAACTCTAAGAAACACCATCGACCTTACTAAAACACATCCCTTCCCAATCCCAGATACTCCGCCCTGGAATACACCAATCCCACATTCAATCACTTCCCTATTAGAATACAGTAAACATGAAACCTCAAGCCTTCTCATAAGGCAACACTTCAAAGAAATCATAAGCAGGAACAAATTCCAAACAATTTTGTATACAGATGCCTCCAAAAGCGAAGCAGGCGTTGGATGTGCCGTTACCAACACATGATGAAGTAATAAAATCATCTTTTTTACCGAGTATATGCAGCGTATATACTGGAGAACTTTATGCGATACTAGAGGCTTTTAAAAAACTAAAAACAGATCATAAAACCAAGCAATATGCACAGACTCCCTGTCGTCACTACAATCGATTAAAAGCCTATACTCTCAGCATCCCTTAGTGCAAGAAATCCATAGGATACACAGTGCTCTCGCTTTTCAAGGTGTAGATGTCACGATCATCTGGCTACCATCCCATGTCGGCATCCCTGGTAATGAAAAAGCAGACCAATCAGCCAAGCAAGCTTCTTGTGTAAACAGTAAATCCTCAAAAGCTCAACATATTCAAATCTGTAATGACTTAAAGCAAATTTTTAAGCAACAACAGTATCATACCTGGCAAACCTACTGGAACACAATCAAGAGTGCATTACATGAGATCCGGCAAACGTTGAAAAATTTGAACTTCCAAAAATGTCTAGAAAGGAAAAAGCTGTCATCCGAAGGTTAAGAATAGGACATACCCGATTTACACATGAGTATTTAATGAAATCCGTGCCGAAGCCCAATTGCCAAATCTGCTCAAGTGTATTAACTGTGAAACATATCCTAATCGAGTGTCCCCGGTACGCAAAACACAGAGTGCAACATAAACTAAGTCAAATATCAAAGACATTTTAAACTCGCCCGATCAAGTCTTTAAGCTAATTGGTTTCTTGAAAGACATTCAGTTGTTTAACAGAATATGACCCCTTGTTTTTCTTGTACTTTACCTTAACTTATATTTATCTTTGTGATAAAACTATTGTATTATTTAATCATAGGTTCTAAGCTTATAGAGTAACTGTAGCAATTAGTAATATGTACTTATTGTAATAATTGTATATATATTGTATATTATATTGTTTGTGTCAATGGCCATTGCAGCCGAGACACATTAATTTAAATAAAAAAAAAATAAAATAAAAATAAAAATTACTGCCGAATAATTTTCAACTGATTTATCAAAAATGTTTAGTCTGATACATAGTTTTAAATATTAGTGCCAATATCACATCAAAAACCTGAAAATAGATTTTTATTATATAGTCGAATTTTTTCTTTGTTTGAAAGTCTTTCCGATGCCTTCAAATGTCCTTTGTTGCTTTGCTGGTAGACAAGTCGAATATAATTATATTTTTTTTTTGTTTCTTTAATGATCTTTATATAATAACACTAGTTGCATTTTTTTGATGTTCAAATTGGCGGAGGTCGGCAATAGTTATTCGGACTTTTGAGACGGCTGCTCTAAAAAGTTTATTTGATGTACATCCATACCACTCTCTCAGGTTGCGCAGCCATGACATTCTACGCCTCCCTATGCTTCTTTTTCTTTGCTACATGATCAGTTGGAGCAAGGTGTGTACTTCTCTCCACGTGTAATATGTCCGAGATATTATTTAATTTTCTTGATTCAATTGTATTTAAAATGCCCATTTCGATATTTATACTTTTGAGAACTTCTTTGTTTGTAACGTGTTTTGTCCAAAACTCTTCTATACACCTAGAGCTCGAAGGATTTTAGTTTTTTCATTGATGTGACATTCAGATTAAGTTCCCATTCCGTAAAATAAAGTCGAAAAAACATAGCATCTTTGCCAAACTAACTCTTAGTTCCAGTTTTAAATCCCCGGTACATAGCACTCTTTTCATTTTGTTGAAATTTGCTCTAGCTTTTTTTATTCTGATTTAGATTTCCTGAATGTAAACCGTTTGTGGAGTTAATCATTGTTTCCAGATATGCATATTTATCCACTTCTTCGACGTTGGTTCCGTTTATTAAAAGACTCTCGATATTTCTTTAAGTTTTCGATATTCTAATAAAATTTCGTCTTGTTCGACATTCTTTGTTAGACCATACTCTTTTCCATACTCTGCAATTCTGGTCACCAGTCTCTGAAGATCTTTATTGTTTTCGGCTAAGATCACAGTGTCGTCCGCATATCTAATGTTGTTACTTAAAACTCCATTTACCTTTATTTCAGCTGTTTCACCCCGAAGAGCGTTTTTTAGGATCTCTTCAGAGTGGGCATAAAAAGAATTGGCGACAATACGCATCTCCGTCTCCACTCCACATCTAATTTTTAATTTCTTCTGACAGCTGTTCGTTAACACGTACTTTGCTCGCTGTTTATAGTATAAATTTGATATGATCCTGAGGTCGTTGTAGTCAAACTTCTTTGATTTCAGGACATTCATTAATTGTTTATGTCGCACTATACCAAATGATTTATTATAGTAAATAAAACATGCGTATATATCTTGATTGACGTCCAGGCATTTTTGTATTAGTATATTAAGTAAAAAAAGAGCTTCACGCGACTAATAGTTTTCTGCCCACAGGGACGATTTTTATAAAAATAATTATTTAATTTACAAACTGGAGAACTTTATTACGTCCTTAAAAGTTACAATATTAAAATCAGACTTCACTGTACAAAGATTCAAATTAGACTGAATGATAATTAATAAAATGAAATATATTACACATTATAAAAACAACATCGGATTTAGGGTATTGGCTTATGGGGTTCAACTACTGTAACTACTCCACCCTTAGCTTCTGGAATTTTTCATGAAATTGAAAAATTACCTAGGTTGGACTTGGTGGTAGGTTTTCTGCAGGATCATCTTGGATGTGAACACTCTCCATAGGACTATCATCTTTTCTTTGTGAATTCGTTCTTCTTATACATTTAATACCAAAATATGCAAAGATTATTGTAATCAAAAATATTATTGATAGGTTCCAAAAAATTAAAAACGACTAGTAGCTTTTGAGTTTCTAAGTATCAATGTTTTATTTTCTTCTTGTTTCTTCTTAACTAAATGAATCTTGTCCAGTTGGACATTCTTTGATATGGACTTCGGGAATCTCGTCTTGATGAGGATAAATGAATAACTATATTCGGAAGTAATAATGGCTGGACTTTCAGAAATGAGGAAATTATTGCTAAATGTTTGATCTTCTGTGCTAAACTGGACAATAGAAAGAAACTATGATAAGATAATTTCCAGAAATTAATTGAAGTTCTGTGTTGGTACAGTTCATTTGGATTTTGGTTTTGGTTACCAAAACAGCGATGTAGTGGGATTCATCTATCTGTTGGATCATATTTTTGAAATGTGAACTTCAGTTCTTTGGCATCTCGTAGGATTAGATTTTAGTTTAAGGAGTTGAAATAGACTTCATTTCTTCATTTTTGCTTTTCAGATGATTTTCGGGACAGAAGAATTTGGGTTTCAGATTTAAGCATGGTACAGATATGTATTGGTAAAAATTTTCATTAATTATCAGAAAGGTGTTAGGAGGCACTATGGTAGTTCGATTTATAGTAGGAATCGAGTATAAATGATATAGGAGTATTCGTCAGGATAAGCTATTGGAACATGGACAATGAAAATAATTGTCAAGTTAGAGTGGTATGCTTCTGTTTCTAAGATATTATAATATTTATTTATGTCTGATGTGATATTCAGATCAATTAGTTCGTTTTCTTGAATGAAATTTCATAATTTAAGTTAATATTAACTTCAGTTCATTAATTTTTACTATACTACTATTTAAAATACCTAGTCTCGCAAATGTTATAGAGTTTTCTATTTCTGTTAGAAACTGTATATATATATTTATACTAATACTTTATTGATCTAATATATTTCTAGTTATAAGGACATTTTCGAAATTAAAAATAAGTTTATTAAGGTTTGAACGAATAGCTTCTAAACCAGAGAAAATTACTTTTTGATTACTTTTTACGAGAGAAATAGTATTATTGAAATTATTTACAATCTCTGTCGATAATAAAGTTTGTTTATTAAGTTTAGTTACAATTTTATTTTGGTTACTTTTTAGTTCTTCTAGTGCGCTATTGTAATGCTCAATTATTACATTTAATAATTGAGCCTAGTCCGTCTATAAAAAGCTCTTTTTGCTCTGTGATTAGGTAAAAGTGATTGGAGTTTTTGTTCAGCTAGTTTTTTGCTGAAAGAAAAGGACACGATCAAAATTTTCTAATCTGAAATAATAAGGACTACTAAGGCCGTCTTTAATTGCAGCTGTCTTCGGAATATCGTCTGGGTGCATCTCAATCTGATGGAAACCACTAGCTAGATCAAGTGTACTAAAGTATATCGATAATATTTGGTAATGAGTATCTGTCCGGAATTGTTTTTCTCATTCAGTTTCCTATAATCTACGACAATTCTCCATTTCATTCTTCCTGATGCATCTGCTTTTTTGGGTACTACCCATGATTGGCGAGGACCATAGTGAGTTGCTTTGTCTCATAATTTCTTGTTCTAACATTTTATTTATTTAGTTAACGAAGTTAACTAATTTACTTCATCTAAAAAACTTTTCTTGGCTTATTTCAGATGCCCCTGAAGATGCTTTTTTAAGCGAAAGTACTTGGGCTAGATTTAATTAACTTGTGCTCGATAATAGCCTCATTTTCAAAGTTCATTTATTCGAAGCATTCAACCTCATTTCATTCGTTTTTTATTTATTTGACTATTTACTTCTGGTTTATGAACAAAGGGGTATCTATACGATTTACTACAAATAGGTAGTTCATTCTTAGTTTTTAAAAAAATGTTTAACTCTATTTGTAAATGTAAAGAGTTCATTCGCTATGAAAAAGATTAGAATATTAATTACAAATTTTTAGAATATTTTCTTTTTATTCAGGAGTTCAATATGAGATGTACGGATTAAATTTTTCGATTCGTCAGCAGACACTATGTCTGCATGGAATAATTCATGACAATTTTCGTCAAAAGGAACAGTATCAATTGGAGCATCTAAGGTGACAAAAATTTCATCTTGAGTTCGGGTATAGATTTCAACTAGAGCAAAACCATCTATTGCATTTAAGAGACATGCAGGAATTTCACATTTTTAAATAGTTTGGTCAGGGATAAATATACATCCTGATTTTTGAGGAAACTGGAATTTTGGATATACTACAAGATAAGGGGTCCAATTTTTTGTTTGAAGATTATTTTTAGGTCATATTTATAGTATGTTTATAGGTATATTGGAATATGGAGTAGTTAATTGAGAATTTACGAAATCTAACTTAGCATTAAGATATTTTATATTATCTAGTCCTAAAAGACCATCGAAACTTCTATAAAAATCGAAAAGATGGAACTTAATCTTACCTTCCTGATTAAATCTGAAAAAATGGGGATTTCTGCACAAAAGTCCTTCTTTATACTTTAAAATACTGTGAAAACAACAAAGGGTTCATAAAAAATATAATTTTTGTAGAAAAGGTTAGCTTTTTCGGGATTTAAAAAAGATTTAGTGGAACCTGTATCTACCAGTAACTTAAATGGAAAGTCATGAATCTGAATATATGGCAGTTCTCTTTTGTTTGTGGAAAAATTTAATTCTATTAAGTCGGTTCGTTTTCAGAGATGCTGTCTTGAAAATTTCGATGATGCTTTTCGATAACAATATTAAAAGATTGTTGATAAGAAGTCTGAGGAGTATTTTGACTATCACTATTATTAATGGATTCGTATTCGGTATTATATAGTTCTTTGAATGTAAAATGTTGGTTTGGATTTCTAGTGTTGTGGAAATTATTTCTGAAATGGGGAGTACTATTTCTAGTAGTTGTACTCATGTTAGTGGATCTGTTAGGAACAAAAATTTAGATTTGGTTGCCAAACATTTTTGAGTTGGCCTATTAGAATTTTGGACATTTACTGATAGTTTTGGGGAGGTGTTTCTTTGATACTGATGTGATTGTTAAGGTTGAAAATGTCTATTATTGCTAGAATTTATTTGGGAATTTAAATAAAAGTTATAGTTTGGGTTTCCAGAATATTTGTTAGTATTTTTATTGTTATTATTATTAAAGTTTTGACTTTTTTGATAATATTTAATATTATCTTCTTCTTTAATAAATTGTATAGCTTGCTCCATGGATTGTGGTCTCATTGCCCGAATAAATGGATCCTAAAGGTTTTCTTAAACATGCTAAAAATGTTTTTTATTGCTTGTTTTTTAAAGAACTTTCGATTATAAGCACGTGCCTGACCATTATGGTGTAAATCGATGTAGTTACTATATAGTTTTTTTATACCATCTCAATCAGTATTACGCCTAATCGCCAATTATCTCTTCAGCTCTTCTTTCTAATTTATTTAATATACCGTTTAATTATGTACAATTTTGAAAGCTATTAGGATTAGTTGTATCAAAATAATGCTGTAAGATTGATTCGGTAGCATTGATTAATCTATAAAGTTTATTGATATTACCATCAAAACGAGGAATGATGGCTAAATTTGTAATATCTAACTTAGGTACAATAATAGTAGCATTTGAAGTACTTGGTGAAGTCATTTTTTATTTATTTGTTACTTTTCTTTCTTAATTATATTATTATAAATTAAAAATAATAAGTAACTAATACGTACTCTTGACTATTATTTTCACAAAAGGATTTAATAGGCAAAGAGGAGTCTGAATGTGAATAAAAATTATTAGCTTACCAATTTAGGTACTTATGCTTGATGTCCCTGGAAATTCTGGATGTCCTGATAGAGCCCAAAATCACTGACAGTTCGAAAAGTTTTGAAAAAAGAAAAACCGCTTCGTTTTTTCGTCAAAGAGTTTAAAACTCACGAATATCCGCAATGAAATTCTACGACAAATCCATCAAGACTGCGCCACTAATAGTTTCTGCCGTTCAGGGACGATTTTTTTAAAAATAATTATTTAATTTACAAATGAGAGAACTTTATTAAGTTCTTAAAAGTTACAATATTTAAATCAGACTCCATTGTACAAAGATTCAAATCAGACCGAATTATAACTAATAAAATGAAATACATTACACATTATAAATATTATTTTATAGCAACATTATAACAATAATTTACAAGTTGCACTTTTATATTTAGGTCAATCATAGTTCAGGTGCTGACGCATCGGATTTAGGATATTGGCTTATGGGGTCAATGACTATAACTCGCGTTCCTAGCCCTGTGCGAAAATTAAATTGTGTATCATTAACGTCTATGTCCAGTTTGTGATATACTCGGTTATGGATGACTTTAAGTAGTAACTTTAGCATATGAAACATCAAGCTAATGGTGCTATAATCGCTGCATTTTCTTGCGTTTTTCCTTATTAGAAATACAAATAAAAAATCAATGTTAACCACTCTTTGGGTAATACGCCTAAACTATAAATTTGGTTCAAGATTCTCACTAAAACATAATGTGCTTCTCATCTAGAATTTTTAGGATTTTTTTATTTTTATTCTATCTATTTTTCTATATATCTATTTCTTCTAACTTAGGTTATATGTGCTACAGATCTCCTCTTTCATCGTCAAAACAATTCGTCGATATTTTCTGCCCATCTTTGTACTTTCTCGACCGTATGTTGTGTTATAGTAGTCCCGTGTCGATCCAAAATTGCACGAGTGGGATTTTGTTTTATTAGTCCTGCCAGTTCATTAACTTTCTTGTATAGGTTAAATAGATCATATTTATTTTGGAGGTTTTCAAACTTTTTGCATTTCTCTTCAAAGTATTTTTCTTTTGCCTGCTTTATCATCTTTCTAATCTAGTGTTTTATCTCTCTATATTTATTGTTGTCCTTTGTTTTTAAATTTTCTCCGTTATTTCATCATATTTAGTATCCCGTCATTCATCTATTCTTCTTTTCTCCTTGAGGAAGTCTTTAGTATTTCTTTACAGGGTTCCAATAGACAATGTTTTAATCGAACCAGTACTCGTCAATATTATTGGAGTTTGTGTGAAATTTGCTACAGTTTACATGCTGTTTATGTTGGAGGCATTCTTTTACTTTAGGTTCTTTAGGTTTTCTTGTGTCTATTGTAGGGATTCTTTGATGTCTTTTAATATTTTTAGGGGTAAGTATAATCTTGGTGATAAGTGGATTGTGATCTGAGGCCACGTCTGATCCAGAATATGCTTTCACGGCTTTAACAGCATTACGGTATCTTTCATTAATCATATTGTAGTCTATCTGGTTCCTGACTACTTTCTCCAATGTATCTGCGGGCGATCACCATGTATACAGTGGTCTGTTTGGTAACTTGAAAAATGTGTTTGTAATAATTAAAGTTTTGCTCTTGACAGAATTGTAACAGACGGTCTTCTCTTTCGTTCGATTTCCCTGACCATAGTTTCCTATACACTTTCCGCTTTGTCTCTTTCCAAAATTTGCATTGAGATCACCTAGGACTATCGTGATTTCTCTTGTTTTCCTCATTCTAAGTGCCTCTTTGATATCTCTGTAAAATAATTCTACTTTTTCTTCGTTGGCATTCGCCGTAGGAGCATAAACTTTTTTAAAATTCAATAAATTTAATACAAATATTAGTGTTTGTATTTTGAGAACAATTTCCGAAGTGGAAATTAAAACGTCAATAAACATACTTGAACCTTTAATTATGGCTTATACCCATTTAAATAGTTATTGTTTTATTAGTAGTCTGGATCTTTCTTTTTTAAATTCGTAGTGTTTTTTTGGTATTCGTTTTTGTCATGTAAATATAGTGGAAAGTTTGTGAGTAGTTAATAGTTACAGTTAAGTTTGGATTGAGATTCGGAAAAAACAGCTTGCGAGTGTAATCTTCAAAGCCGGCAAATTTTTTTAATTTGAAAGGTGAGTTTGTACTCAAAATGCGTTCTGGCAGTTTTTGATAGGTTAATCACCGATTTGTTCGTACTGAGTTTTATGTGAGAGATTTGTAAGACGTTGTTTTCAATCATTTGAGAGATCCACATAGTTCTAAGAAGAAATAGAGTGGCTGAGTTATAAAGATTGCAATTTTTTGTCATTCAGGATAATCTGAAGGCCGAATTCAGTGTCCAACTACCAAAGAATTGTCTATATTTGTGTTCCCCCTGGTCGCTTTAGATCAATGTGCAGCTTGTTTAGGACACCAATTGTGTTTGTTTGCAGTGTTTTGGTCCAAATATAATCACAAAAACTGTTTGAAGGAAATACATCAGCCAGAGTGATATAAGGTACTTCTTTGTTAAAAAATTTTCTAAGTAAAAATAAACACTTTTTCATTAATAAAAAATTGGCTCTCATGACAAACTAAAATTATAATTAAATGAAATTATAAATTTTATGGATTAGCTTATTATTCTTCTTTTAAATGCAAATAATTTCAAAATTGAATTAGCATTTCAAAAAGGTTTGATATTTTATTTCGACATATGAGAGTCAATATTATCTATTTCGGACATTTTGGTACATAATCATAAATTGGAATTTTTAACTTCAATATAAGCTCGTTTGAAAAATCAAGATAATTTTCATTTGTAATAATTTATACCCCTGCAAGGACGAATATAATAAACTATTAGTTCACGAAAAAGATTTAAAAAATGATGAAAAAAAAAATAATTTTTTCGTTGCAAACATCAGTATTATCTTGTATTTATGTCTAATAACTTCATTTTGATTACAATTGAATAGACATATTCTTTATTGTCACTAAACATTAATTAGTTTTATGGACAAACCTACAAAAATTCAGAAAAATAACAATAGCAATCTAAAATTTACTGAAATAACATAAATCGTCAATAGCACAAAACAACAGATGATCAAATAAACAAACCATTTCAAAATTTAAATAAATTTCAAATTGCAATAAGACCTTATAAACTTATATCGAATATCAAACATTTTATTTTATTTTATATTATTTTATTTTATTTTATTTTATTTTATTTTATATTATTTTATTTTATTTTATTTTATTTTATTTTATTTTATTTTATTTTATTTTATTTTATTTTATTTTATTTTATTTATTTTATTTTATTTTATTTTATTTTATTTTATTTTATTTTATTTTATTTTATTTTTATTTTATTTTATTTTATTCTATTCTACTTTATTTTATTTTATTTTATTTTATTTTATTTTATTTTATTTTATTTTATTTTATTTTATTTTATTTTATTTTATTTTATTTTATTTTATTTATTTTATTTTATTTTATTTTATTTTATTTTATTTTATTTTATTTTATTTTATTTTTATTTTTATTTTATTTTATTTTATTTTATTTTATTTTATTTTATTTTATTTTATTTTATTTTATTTTATTTTATTTTATTTTATTTTATTTTATTTTATTTTATTTTATTTTATTTTATTTTATTTTTATTTTATTTTATTTTATTTTATTTTATTTTATTTTATTTTATTTTATTTTATTTTATTTTATTTTATTTTATTTTATTTTATTTTATTTTTATTTTATTATTTTTATTTTATTTTTATTTTATTTTATTTTATTTTATTTTATTTTAATTTTATTTTATTTTATTTTATTTTATTTTATTTTATTTTATTTTATTTTATTTTATTTTATTTTTATTTTATTTTATTTTATTTTATTTTATTTTTATTTTATTTTAAATTTTATTTTTTTTTGTTTTGTTTTATTTAATTTTATTTAGTTTTAATCAATTTTATTTAATAATAATTATTTTTATCTACTTTTATTTAATTTTATTTATTTAATGTTAATTTAATTTAATTTTATTTAATTTAGTAAAACTTGTGCTAAGTGAAAGTTGTGCTTACTTAAAATTTAACATATTTAATAAATTATCTTAAAATCACTCAATTATATACAAAATTTTAAATTATTTTTAGTTAATAATATGTACACTATTGGATCTTACTGTTTGTGCATGTACTTCCGGTAATAACCTTTAGTAGTGGATGCGGGTATATTTGTGTAAATAAAAAAATGTATTTAAATGCCACACCAAATAGCCTGAGGTGTTGAGGTTTGCTGAGCAATATTGGTTCATTTTGTTTACATGATATTTGAAAACTTTTAATATCGTAGTGCAGTAGGAAATAATAAATATCAATCCCTCGGTATTTTTCCCTAGGAAAATATTATAATTTGTCAATATACTGCAAAAAATTCAAGCATATTTTACATTGTATATTAATGGTAGACAAACTCTTTTATTATTCTCAGATTAATGAATCCGAAAAGTTTTATAAATTAAGAGTTACTGAAAATTCACCGTCGACATAGTAAGGAGGAGCAGAAAAAATTATAAACATAATACAAGTTAAAATTCGTTTTAGAAAAAGCTGACTGCCTTCGTTTACGGAAAGACAAGAAATTATGTTTTTTATATTTGCAACCTCATTTCAAGCAGAAAACTCTTAATTTAATTCTGTGACTTTTAAAACTTAGATATGTAGGATTTTTAAACCGCAGGCTTTTTCACTGTTGCAGCAAAGAATTGTTAGAAATAATGATTTCCTTGCCTACGGTGTCGATCGCATAAGCTTTTACTCGTAAAATATATTTTTAAATAGAAAAGTATAAATAGTGTACTCATTTAAAAAATATTTTTAATGATTTAAAAGAATGTTTTATTATAAAACAATATTATATAATTATCATTACACGGGGAATAATATGCAACTTGCATATTTTAATGCATTTTTGGTAGTTTTTTGGGAATTCCTAAAAAAATTGCATTTTGTAACTCTTCTGACATTTATTTGTATATTTTATTAAAATTACACATTAACACATAGTCTACACGTTTTTAATTGAAAATATTTACAATATTTCTATCTGGTGAAATTACAAAAGTCTGCCTGTTCATCCTGAAATTATTAAGTCAAGATTAATAATTATTGTCAAAAACAAAATCTAATATTAAATTGTTTTATAAGAATGTTACAAAAATAAATATTCTACTCACAATCCGTAGTAGTTTTTATTAAAGTTGAAAAAAGATAATGGGTACCTTGAGAAACCCTTAGCCCATTCTCTTTTTTTAACTTTAATAAAAGCTATTAGGGATTAAGACTTATTTTCCTAACATTCATTAGTATATACTCACACCAATTATCCTTTCATTATTTTATTAGAAATTAATTTACGTATGGTTGACAATTCTATGGCTGTGGCAAGTAATATCCAGATCATTCAGAGATTCCAAAATAAAGTATTCAGGAGCACCGTTGATATTCTTGGTACATCAGAAATGTTGATACCTCTACAGAAATGTCTCAACAAGGACTTTGAGATATAGTTAGTGTAAAGCGTTAACTCGTGTAAAAGCAGAGCATAGTAATGTGTTGTATGTTATCTATAGTGCATAGTAGTTAGATAAAATAGGAGGAGAACATAGTGTTAAGATAATTATGGCGTTTATAACTATCAATATATTATGACTAATTCTGTTTTTTCTGTTCCAGTAAATTCAAAGTTGTTTACAGAAACCTTTAGACTCTAATTTTTATGGAGTAATCCACGTCTCGAGGCTTTTCGAATCAGTTGAAAAACGAGTTGAGCGCCTTCACCAAAATACGAGATTATTCAAGAAGTTCGCCGAACTTTCGAGATGACAACAGTTGTGTATATAAACGAAAGATTTTTTATTGGGCGGTCAGTCATAAGAAGATCGTGAAACGCGATTTACTTGTAACGAAACGTAACAAATAAATTTGTATTTAATTAGCTATTTAATAAATTAGTAATTAGTTATCGTGAGTTTTAATAAATTAGAATATAGACAATAAATTAGAATAAAGACAAATAAAATTAGAACCATATAAATACACAACAATAGGATTAAGCTCATAGAATTTAATTATACTTGAAGTCAAAGTAGAATTGATAATTGGTAAACTGTCAAAAAAAGAAATTAATTAAATGTAATGTCTTTACCATCTAACAAATATAATAATGGATGTAACAGATGGTACAAGTATACGACATTCACGTCATACGTCCATATCACAACAGAAAAAACCAATTATCTGGAAGGTTTATAGTAAACTAAAAAAAACTGAAAACTTTGTTTTCAAACTTCCACAAAATTTATTTTAAATATTATCACTACAGCTGTTTCGGCTTATTGCCTTTCTCAAGTGATCTATTTTGGCTTGGGTTTACAAATTTATAGTCTCTAATGAAATAGGTTGAGGAGGGGAGAACTGTTTGTCTCAAGTTGGTCATTCAGAATTATATCTGTGTTTTTTAATTTGTTGATTTCCATAGATTCTAAAAAAGATAGCTTAAGGCCTTTATTTTGTTAGAATCTATGGAAATCAACAAATTAAAAACACAGATATAATTCTGAATGACCAACTTGAGACAAACAGTTCTCTCCTCCTCAACCTATTTTATTAGAGACTATAAATTTGTAAACCAAGCCAAAATAGATCACTTGAGAAAGGCAATCAGCCGAAACAGCTGTAGTGATAATATTTAAAATAAATTTTGTGGAAGTTTGAAAACAAAGTTTTCAGTGTTTTATTGTTACATAAAATGAATTTCCATCAAGTAACGGTCGAATCCATCAATTATTTAAAAAAAAAAACTACTTCCAACTATAAGTCGTTTTTCTTTTTTTACATGACTCTCATTGGTTATAGTTAAACGTATTGTGTACGAAAGAAAACTGACACATGTTTTAAAACATTTAAAATTAAAGAGAAAAATTATGTACAAAACCCTATTAAATTAAACGAAGACTAAAAAATCCTCCCTAAAAACTGTACAATCATTTTTCTTTAAAAATAGGACTCTAACTCTAAAAAAGAAAATTGATAGCAAGGCACTATGGGACAAAATAGAAGTACAGATATACGACGTAGATGCAAGGTGAAGAACATCAGAACTGGGTTTAAAAATGGAAGAATAAAAATGGAACGGTCATATAAACCGAATGACAACAATGAAAGAGTAAAGTACGGCAAGAGACGGTTCCCCAATTGGAAGACCACGTAAACGATAAAATGACAACTTACTTTAGGTACATTGAAAAACAGACAAAGTCATGTCTATATATAAAAAAAAGAAGAACTTTGAAATCTTGTAGTAGACAAACTAGGTGAAATAAAATGTGAATTACTACTAAAACTATTGCATGATCCTAAATTTCTAGGGCTAAGTATTACTAAAATTAATATCAAACTCACCAGTCTTCCGGGTATGAACCGCGTCGATATCCATTTTGCCGAGCTTTCGGCATCCTCTTGATGCCATTCCTCAGGGCTTCCGAGGTCTCAGTCTCCTGAGCCCCCAGACACTACTTCACTGTTCACTAATCACTGCACTGTCACTACTATGGTAGTGACAGTGACTACATGGGAGACATGAGAAATCGGAAGCCCTGAGGAAGGCATCAGAGAGGATGCCGAAAGCTCGGCAAAATGGAAATCGACGCGGTTAAACCCGGAAGACTGGTGAGTTTGGTATTAATTTTAGTAATAATATTAATCTTAGTTCTAGGTTTCATTGTACTAACCGCGGAAATATTTCCGAACATTATATATATATATTATATATATATATATATATATATATATATATATATATATATATATATACATATATATACAAATAACACAGTTTATTAGGGTTGCAGTCAGAATCTTGGCCGGGATGTTAAAAAAACACTCTTTTGACTTTTTGTCGAGCTTTCGGAATGGTTTTATTCCTTTTTCAAGACACTGTAAAAGACAATTATGTAAATATTTGAAAAATATCACAATTCTTCAGTGTAACTTACTAGTCGTTGAGATTATTTTTGTAAGCATTTACACTCAACATTTATACCACACATTAAAATATACAATTATGGACATAATACATCATAAAATTTTTTAAATTTGTTGTAAAAATAGTAAAACTTAATTGATGGCATGTTTTACTGGTGTATATTAACTCATACAGAGAATGGAAAGAAAAAAACAGTGTAATTAATGTGTAATTAGGTGTAATTGATGTTATATTGCTTTACAAGAAATACTGGAGGCCCTTCTTAGGTGAATATACTTTTTAAACCTGTCTTAATGGTATGCAATATATTATACAGAGTAATTTTTATACTGGTAATATTTATTTTATTTTTGGTGTTTTTCTAGTAAATAACAATAAATGTTATTATTGTTAATATTTTGGCAAAAGAAAGAACCATTCAAAACGTGTTTTTTTGGAAATGTGTTTCATAAAATCTAGCACATCTTGCATCAACAAAAAGTCCGATATAGACAAATTAAGTAACGTTTATTGTTATTTACTAGAAAAACACCAAAAATAAAATAAATATTTACCAGTATAAAAATTACACCTCTGTATAATATGTTGCATACCATTAAGACAGGTTTAAAAAGTATATTCACCTAAGAAGGCCTCCAGTATTTCTTGTAAAGAAAGATAACATCAATTACACCTAATTACATATTAATTACACTGTTTTTTCTTTCCATTCTCTGTATGAGTTAATATACACCAGTAAAACATGCCATCAATCAAGTTTTACTATTTTTACAACAAATTTTAAAAATTTTATGATGTATTATGTCCATAATTGTATATTTTAATGTGTGGTATAAATGTTGAGTGTAAATGCTTACAAAAATAATCTCAACGACTAGTAAGTTACACTGAAGAATTGTGATATTTTTTCAAATATTTACATAATTGTCTTTTACAGTGTCTTGAAAAAGGAATAAAAACCATTCCGAAAGGTCGACAAAAAGTCAAAAGAGTGTTTTTTTAACATCCCGGCCAAGATTCTGACTGCAACCCTAATAAACTGTGTTATTTGTTTATATCGACAGTCACTAATTATCCAGTATTTCTTGTATATATATATATATATATATATATTATATAATATATATATTATATATTATATATATATATATATTTATATATATATATATATATTATAAGGCTGATGGTATTCAACATTAAAGATTAGAAAAAAAATAATATCATGGCCACGTAATTATCTACAGTCAGTTCGAGAAAAAAAAGATGTATTACCTTGACGAGATTTGTTTTAACCCTGCGTCCAGCCAGGTGGAGTCTAATGGTACCTACAATACACTTATAATAGGTTAATACACGGATGTTTTATTGATTGCCTAATTTTTTCTTCACGAGCGATATCAGAATTATCTGACGTGGGCGATCGCCATTGCGGACGCTTCTCGATCTTCTAACAATATGGAATAATTGTCCTGCATTTGATATCTGGGTCCATTCACGAATGTTTTTTAACCCAAAAACTTTTTTTCCTATACCTCTACCGACCTTTATTAAGGATCAAAAGTAATATTTATATTCGAATTTTCCTAATGTATGCCCCAGATAAGACAATTTTTAGATGTTTAAACAGTCTTTAGCAATACCCTATCCTTGTTGACGCTTCTTGGTACTTCTTTCATTAGTTTTGCTTGCTGTCCAAGGTATCTCCATGCATTAGTCTATGAACCCACATTTCTGATGCATTCAATTTTGTTCATGATCGATACTTTTAGCGTCCACACTTCTGCACCATACAAAAGTACGGACCAAACATAGCACTTAACCATTCTTTGCCTTAGTTCTTCTGATTGCCTATAACTTCCTAAAACATGTTACCGTTGGGTATTCTGAATCAATTTTAGTTGTAAGTTAATCGTCAAAGTAAGTACAGTGTTTTATAATCCGATTAGACCCCACCTGGGTGACGAAGACACAATTTTAATTCGCAAGGTAACTAAGAAAATTTTTGTTTGTGGCGTTAATTGTACATATAATTTTTTTCTCTACAATGAAATACGAAAAAGAAAAAGCCAAACTATTGGCACTTTGGTAGGAACTTAAAGATGATGAGTACGAAAGTATGGAATCCGACGATGAAAACGAAATTGATCATATAAGTAATCAGCCTGATGGTGAACAAAATAAAGAAATTGAGGAACTAGAATGTATAGAAACTGAAAATAAGCGAAAAGAAGATAAAAATATCCTTATTATTTAGGTAGTAATTCCAAAACAAAATGGAGAAAATACCATAGTAATAAAGCAGTTAGAACGAGTACAGAGAACATAATTTGAACCAACTAGGATTTAAACCATGGCTAAAAATGCTAAGACTCTTTTAGATTGCTGGCTTTTTTTATGAAGAAATGCTTGAGTTATCATGGTAGCAGCAATGTATAGTATATAAAAATACGTTGCTTTTTTATCTATCTATACATAAAAATAAAGGCATTATTGGGCCTCCTCTATCTAGTTCATCTATATAGAAATGGTCATCGTAATCAAAAATACCTTTGGCGAACAAATGGTACAGTAATCGATATATTTTCATTTAGTGATGGCACTCAATAGATTTACATTTTTATTGCAGCGCTTAAGTTTCGTAATGTATACAATTGACAAGAAAGGCAACGGTCTGATAAGTAGGCTCCTATTAGGGCAGTTTTTGAAAAATTTCTCTCAAATTGTCAACTTACTCACAAGGATAGTACTGACTATTGACGAGAAGTTAGAGTCTTTTCGTGGGTTTTGCTCATTTCGACAGTATATTCCGAACAATCCCGCGAAATATGGAATAAAAATTCATCCCTAGTAGACTTCCGTACATTTGATGTTTTTATTATGGAAATTTATGCCGAGGACCAGCCAGATGGGCAGTGCCAAATAAGCAATAAACCTATTAATATTGTCCAAAGACTGATAGCACCAATTTCTGGTAAATATCAAAATATCGCTTTCGATAATTGTGATACTTTCTTACGAAATTGTGAAAATTTTGCATAATCGACATAGTTTAACTTCAGTAGGAACTCTGAGGAAAAACAAGCGAGATTCTCACAGAATTTATACAGACTAAGAACAGACAACCACATTCTCGGTATATTGAATTTCAGGAACATATAACTATGGTATCCTTTTTACAAAAAAAGGGAAAAAAAAAACGTGATTTTATTATCATCACTTTATCCCGATGATAAAATAGATACATCTACCCCGAGAAACTTTTACCAGAAATAATAAGTTGTTATAACTTTACAAAAGGAGGGGTTGATACTGTAAATGAGTTGACAGATTACAGTGTAGCTTGTAATTGTAGAAGGTGGTCACTAAGAATATTTTTTCATTAATGGGCACAGCTGGAATCAACAGCCAGGTAATTTAAAATACAAAACATAGTGACTATTCAAAGAAACGTCGTATATTCCTGGAAGATCTGAGATTAGCATTAGTTATGCCAATTATAGAAGAACGAAAAAGTAATCGGCGACAAAACATTTACGATTCAAAATAGTTGAAGTTTTGGGAAGAAAGTGACCAAGCTCCACCGAAAAAGCAACGTACGAGACGTGGACGGTGTCAAAAGTGTTCCAGAAAATCTGACCGAAAACTAAACAAACGTGTCGATAAATACCAACATTTTTATTGTTTAGATCACCTTCATCGCATTTGCGATGAATGTATCCAGTTCCAGGACTCCTTAACTTTTTTCAAGCTTGCATATCCAATGCCTGCTTTTTATATTTTTATTTGAACATTTTTAAAAAACTTTTTTGGAAAATCTCTTATTTTGAATCATTATCTTTTGTTTGTGAACTTTTTATGTATCTAGTGTTCTTTGTTTGTGGGAATTTTATTATTTTGTAAATTTTACGAATACGCGGTCAAATTTGATGCAGTGGTAAAACTACTGTTATTTATGAAAACTTAGATAGTCATATAAGATTATTTAAAAAAATAAATTCGTGTTCGAAATGTTTGTTGAGTTAATCCAATCAATTTTAAATGGGGTCGATAATACCCCACTTGGGGTATTATACGCACAATTTTCACCTGTGTGACACCGGGTTAATCCGGGTGGAAATTTTGACAATATAAAACAGTTAAAAATGCTTGGCAAGCCTTTGTTTAAGATTGATCGAAAGAATACTGATGGCGATACAACTATCGCTCATATTGATGGCGATACTTGTTTTCTGCCAAATAAGTCATGTTTTTATATCGAGGTAAATAGTAAACTATTATAAAGATCTGAGCTCCAGAGTCATCGAGAAGTGATTCGAGAACATTCTCCAGGGTGTTAACAGTAACTATGTCATAGTGTTGGAAAATGTGTCTTATCACATCCGCCTTGTTGAACAAATTCCAATGAAAATCCATCAAGCAAAGCTAACTTAGAGAAAAGGGCACCCTATTTACAGAGGATATGTCCAAAGCAAAACTAATGACAATAATCTAGGAACATCATGGTAGTTATCGTCAATATTCTGTTGATTCAATGGATAGACTTGATGATATTATTATGGTTTTCAGAGCAAATTAGCATTGCGAGTAGAATTAAATTGAAATAAATTGGGTTAAAATATAGGTATGTGTGACTAAAGAATGAATTTATTCTTTTTGTGTTAACTTTTCTAATCATAAGGTAATTTTCATTTTTTGATTATTTATTCATTAATTTATTAAGCCTCCTAAAATAAAATAAAATGGGTCTATTTATGACTAGAATAAAAAATAAATATATTTGTTATTAGAAAATTAATTACTGGATACCGGCCCTGGCAAGGTATGGTTAAAATGTACTGTATATCGTACTCGTAAAAACAAGTGGTTTTATTAAATAGTTATTTAAAATTAAAGTGTTTATCTACTAGATACTACTACGTAAGTTATCTATACGTAATTTATTATTTTATTAGTGTGAAAAGAAAAACGTCAATAATAAATATATACTGTGGGGTTAGCTGTTATAAGTACCTTATAGTAGCATGCGGTTAGTTTTTCACTTACCAGAGTCGGAGTAAGGCCTTCGCCGCCACAGCTTAAAATGACTTCACAGAATGTAAACACACCTTCCGATCTAACCAGTCCAGTAAATCAACGTTCGAATATCACAAACAGTTATGCATCAGCCGCTTCACACTCTTTTCCGAGTAAGACCCAAACAATTGTATTTAGTTGCATCGATAATGCTAAACTGCAGGATTATCTCATTCCTTTGGGCACAATCATCAACCCAAAAAATATTATTTTTTCATCTAGATTATCTTATAATAGAATCTGCATGTATTGGCAAACAAAACCGTAGTAGATAACTTCATGACACAACATGGCTCTATAGAAGTACTCGAAAAAGTTGAAACAGCACGAAGACTTATCTCTCCAGCAGAAAGACTAGTCTTGTCTGGAGTCTGCCCGTCAATTCCTCATCAAGTATTAGTTGAAGAATTACAGACTATCGGTTTAAAGCTTATTTCCCCAATATCATTTCTGAAAAATAGCTCGACTCTCACCGAATATAGTCACATATTGAGCTTTAGGAGGCAAGTTGGTAAGGTAGGGTAAGGTACAAGTAAGGTACACTTACCTGCTTTATTTGCAAAAATACAGGACACATATCATCCCAATGCAATAACAGTTCAGTAACGGAATCAACTCATATGAGTCAAACAATGAAGTACCAAATCAAACAGCTTCAACAAGTATACTACACAAGGTACCAAACACCCAGCAGTCATCAAGTTTTCCATTATCAAATCCAAGCATTATCACCTACACCTACAAATCTCCATGACAAAGAAATTACTAACGCTTCTACTCATAACAACACTTTCAATCAACCTATTCAGTAGAATACCGTTTTCACAAACTTCGGAAGCAATATCCTCCAATATATCAGCTCTTTTTTCATTAGATACAACTGCAGAAAATTCTAATAAAACTGATACATCAAGACAATCTGCTGAAACAACTATTTCAACCAATCTTACAAATAAAATCTTAAGCTCGAGTTCTGTCATTACCAATGAGTTTGCTCTATGTACTTCCAAATGTAATAAAGCCATGGCATAAAACGCAGTATTGGTGAGATCGTCACGCCTCCTTCTGATAATTTCATCAGAAAATCTGTTTGCAAAACCCAAACCCTCTAAACCAAAAAAACCGCGCTCATCTAAAGTCCCATCTAAACAAGAAACTCTTGAAAATTTCATTGATAATCATACCCCACTATTCGTTTTTAAATTACCACCAATTGTCTTAACTGATTGATAATGTCCAAGGCTCCTCCAAAACATATTAGCGTCGTCAAAGAATTTACAACTGATATGGATGGTTTACTCCATATTTTACAAAGCAGCTATCAATATGCAAATGATAGATCTACAAAAAGCAAGTTTACAAAACTTCAAAAGAAACTATACAACCATTTAGAGAAAGAGCTTTCTGACTTAGATAGTGACTCTTCTGTAGACAATTGTTCAGTATCATCTAACTCCGAATCTGTTAACAACATTCAACTCGATACTTCAATGGAACATTGATGGATTTTTTTCATCCTCTCCTTATGCTACAGCTTCTTTAATCCAAATATTCTCCAGATATTATTATTTTTTATGAACATGGAAGAAGCGTCCATTTTTTATGGGTTCCCTCACACGTCGGAATAACAGGAAATGAAGAAACTGACAGGATTGCACGAGAGGCAATTTTAAGTGATTTGTCAAAGCCGATAGACAAGTGTATTTCCAGTGACTTAGAAGCTTATTTTAAAAATAAAGTGTGGTGTTTGTGGCAAAAGGAGTGGTCTTAAACTAATTCCAATCTAAATAAAATGAAAAATAATGTGTCTCAGTGGTTTCCATCGTCGCTCAATAGACGAGAAACAAATTGCGGTTGCGCCTTTACCCCTAGGATATACCAGATTAGTGTACTCCTACCTTTTCACAAAGAAAAATCCACCTATATGTGATCAATGTAACGTCCGATTAACAGTCGAACATTTTCTAACAATTTGTAGTAAATATGACCAAGAAAGACAGCGCTACAAGATCCCAAACGCTCTACTACAGGCTGTAGGTCAAAACTGTTCCTGTAACAATATAATGAATTATCTTAGATCCATAAACATTTTGTACAATCTGTAGGTGTTTAACTATGTTTTTTATATTTTGTTCCGTTGCTAATAACCTTTTGGTGGATGCGACATCTTTTTCTAATAAAAAAAAATTAATTACTTTAACAAATTATCTAGAAGAACGTTATTATCTACCCATTTTCATCTCAAACAAATACAATTTTCGATATTGATCACACTTTTAAGATGCCTTAATAAAACGCCACTGATAAAGAGTGAAGAATTAAGAATTTTGATGGATTTGCCAAACAAATTTTAAATTTCTAAAATGCATTGTGAAGAAGTCGGTTGTTACAGCTAGCTCACTGTAAAGGAGCGTATATTACTATTAAAATGTAAGTAGATCGGGTAAAATGTTACGAGCTTACATCATTTTAAAATTCTTATTAGTAAACGACGGCCGCGTATCTCGTCAATTCACAATTCACAGCTCGTACAATTAGTAGATTCTATTCCATGTATACGTCACCCTTCTCAATTGCTTGTTTTACCATACAGCAACATATTGCGTAAACAATTAAAAAGACACTGCGAAAATAGGTGAAAATCTTTAGCTTTTGTCATAGCCAGAGACATTAATGTTTTGGATGAACTTTCTTGGAATGGAATTTCTCTTTCTTTGGTTTCAGAAAGTTTAAGTTAAATGTTTTTATGTAAGATTTGCTTGCAATTTAATAATTAAGGTATAATGGAAAATATTTAAAATACTTTCAAAATAACAAATAAACGAAAATCCTTTAAAGCAATATTGATATGACATTAACAAATTATTCATATTCTGGAAGTACTCATTCGCGTATATTATTTATATATGCATTAAGATAATATAGCATCATATCAGAACGTAATTTCTCGATTACATTACGATGTACAAACGGTTTCGTGGCTTTGCTGGCTAGATTAAACCTGAGGTTATATCTGTAATTACTTTAGTGAATAATTCTGATATGAAAATCAGAACGTAATAATTTTATCTTCATACACCACAGTACTAATTAAAATGAATAACCGAATTTACCATTGTTTTTTTATATAATTTTTTTCACATATTAAATATGTACCAATTTATAACAGGTTAAAAAATAAAAAATAAAACAGACGAAAAGGCAAATTATTTCATTATATCCCAATATACTTAATCAAAATAGTACATATCCAATAAATAAAGACTTGCACCAAAATTAAAGAAAAAGTTTAAACACAATACGTAAAAGTAAAATTAAGTTTTGAAGACTTTTGTAGAATTTATAGAACAATCCTAAAAAATTTTCTCAATTACTTGTCAAAACAATTTTAACACCTACGTAAAAGATACGAGCAGCTATATAAAGACAATCCCTTTACGGAAGCGACAATACAGGACACAGAGGAAGTGCTACATGCGATATCCGCCAACAGAATGGACAGGTGGTGCAAGCTGGTCACAAGTCTAGACATGAAACAAAACAGTAGACGTGTCTCCTAATAAAAGGTGAGACGACATCAGGGAAGAACAAAATAAGAGTACAACAAAAATATTGACGAAGAAGAGGATGTTCTAGGTACCTCCTGTTGTCTGGAGGAGATGAGAGGCGCGATTCTCCAAATAAAAGATAATAAAGCGACTGACCTAGACGATATACGAACAGAACAAATAAAGCACTTTGGACCAAAAACCTGCAGTGGCTCGTAAAAAAATGATAAAACTGTTGCGTCTGTACTTTCCATATCCCCAAAATCTGAGACAAACAAAACTAGAGTGTTGGTCCGCTTAAAAACCAGGAAAGGATCCGGTGCATACAAAGAATTTTAGACCTGTCTCTCTTGTGTGTCACTTTTTCAAGGCGTTAGAAATAATAATTACTTAAGCGGATCGCTGAATCTGTGCACACTACAACTATTCTTGAACAAGCAGGGTTTCGGCCCGGAAAATGCTGCTGCAGTCAAACTCTTAATTTCACCCCAACATATTAAAGATGGCTTTGAACAAAAAGAAATAACAGGTGTAGCGTTCATAGACCTGAGCGCCACCTCTGACACAGTTGACTATTAACGGCTGTTGGTAAAACTATACGAAATTACAAAGGATTTCCGACTAATAAGGTTAATAAAATGTATTCTCCAGAATAGAGGCTTCTACGTAACTCCCCAGTCCAAAAAACAGTCAGTGAAGGAATAAAAAAAAATGGACTCGCACAGGAAAGTGTCCTCGCGCCTTTGCTATACAACATTTACACCCACGACCAACCCAAAAACTAAAAAACAAGACAGTTTATTTACGCGGATGACACAGCTGTGGCAGCTCAGGGAAGTACATTTAATAAAGCCGAAGTAAAAACTGACAGACCTAAAAGAACTTAGCACTATACTTTGACGAAAAACCATCGAAAACCCAATCTACAAAAAACCCAGGTGTGTGCTTTCCACCTTAAAAACAAGCATGCCCGAAGGACATGAAGGTGGAATGAATACAGCTGGAACACAATAAGACTCCAAAATACCTTGGTGTACGTCTGGATCAAACTCTGTCTTACCGATATTACTGTCATCAGATCATATCAGAGATAATATCATCCGCAAACTAGCAAACACCAAATTGGGAGCAAATTACACACTCTCCGTACTTCTGCCTTGCCGTTAATTTTTCTTTCGCCGAGTTTTAAAGCACCAGTGTGGGCAAAACTCTGCTCACGATAAACACGTCGATGTTGCGTTAAATGAAACGGTTCGTATAATATCTGGTTGCCTTATATATAAATATATATATATATATATATATATATATATATATATATATATATATATATTATATATATATTTATATATATATAATATATTATATATAATATATATATATATATAGTTGAAATCGTTCCCAACTGCTATCAGAAAACAGGTCACGCCAGAGATTAAATGAAAGAAGCAGGAGACGGATAGGAGACACCCCTTGTATGACCACCAAATTCAGCCAAGTAGATTAAGATCTCGAATAAGCTTTCTGAAAAAATCACGATTCCTTCCCAAAGAGCAAAAGACGCGCCGAATACTGCCGAAGACCTATGGCAAGCGTCAGCTTACAACACATTTTGCTTTACATGTAAAGCGCTAAACAGACTAAAAACTGGCTCTTCACATTGTGCTAGTAACCTGAAGAAATGGGGATACCAGCAGGAAGATACCTGTGACTGTGGCGCGGTTCAGAATAGTCACCATCTACTATAATACACAGAGATGAGAGAGACAAGCACAGAAGAAGACCTATTCTTAGCGAATGATAGGGCCATCTATGTGGTCAACCATTGGAAACACAAAATTTAAAGCTGTTGGTGTTCCGGACATGAAAAGTTAGTAAGTAAGTACTTGTCAAATAAAAGTACTCGCTGTAGGTATTGAAAAACTTTAAGCAGAGGCCGTTCTTGATCTTCGAACGCATATTTTCGACAAGTTTTCTAAAAGCAGTCAACTTGACGTATCGGATAAAATAAGCAAAGAAATATAAATTATATTTAATGTAAATAAAAAAAACCTGAACTTCATCATCATCATCATCACTTTGGCTTTAAAACAATCCTTTGTGGATCCTGGCCTGTTCTAAGATAAGTCGCTATTCTGTTCGGTTTCTGGCAACGCGTTACCATCTTCTGATCTCCAGTATCTAAAGTCGATCTCAACTCCATCTAACCACCTAATTCGTGGTTAG
>OU898277.1:136656376-136682687 GCA_918026665.1 Diabrotica balteata
ATACATACATCCATAAAAAAGCCTAATAAAAAGTGCCATGGAAATCGATATGTTACATGACTTGACAAATTACATTAAATAAAGCAGTTTATAAAAAAACAAACATATTTGAGGTTGGCCGAGAAGAAAATTATGTAAATGTCATAAAAAAAGTTTTAGTGCACAGAAAAAAAAATGAAAAAAGGGATTTGGTACCGCGAATGCAAATTAAACAAGTTTCAAAAATATCTTTCATATCAGTTTTTCTATAAAACTGACTTTAATGATTGTGATTTTAAAAAAGTGAATCTCACAACGGGATCCATGCGAAATCGAGATCTTACATTTTTTGAGCAGGTAAAACGTTTAAAACCTGAACAACTACCAATAGCCAAACAAATATATAATAATTTAATGCAGTATGTGATCGTACATTAGTGATCATAACAAAACTTATTTTAAACAATTAAAGGGTTCCTTAACATTAGATGCCAATGACGATCCTGCTTTAGAGTAAAAAATTCAATAAAACTACAAATATTTTGTTTTAAGAGGAAGCTATGTTATTTTTTAGATACTAAATAAAAGATTGCGAGAGGGGTTAGGCAAGGATGCGTCTTGTCTCCGACGCTTTTCAACGTGTACTCACAGGTCATATTCAGAAAAGCCTTATGGGAAAGAAAAGAGGGAATAAGAATTGGTGGAGAAATCATAAACACCATGAGATTTGCAGATGACACGGTAATTATGGCTGAGAGTATAGAAGATCTACAAACTTTACTAGATGCAATAAATAGTGAATGCATTCAAATGGGACTTGACATCAACACAGATAAGACCAAATTTATGATAGTATCAAGGAGTCCAATAAATAATGAACAACTAACTCTTGGTGGACAGCAAATAGAGAGAGTGACAAAATACAAATATCTGGGAGCTTACATCAACACAGAATTAGATCCAGACCAAGAGATCCAGATACGAATAGAAATGGCAAGGGCAGCATTCTTAAAATATTCAAACAATTGTTCTGCGACAAAAATCTGAATATTGCGCTGAGACTGAGGTTTGTTGAATGTTACGTCTGGTCGCAATTATTGTACGGGGTAGAAACATGGACACTAAAAGCGCAAATAGTTAAAAAGATTGAAGCCTTTGAACTTTGGATATACCGGAGAATGTTGAGAATCCCATGGACTGCCAGGGTCACCAATGAGGAAGTGCTGAGAAGAATGGGTCGAGTCAAAAAATTGTTGAGAACGATAAAAGTACGCAAGACTGCATACCTTGGACACATACTAAGAAATAATAAATATAGTCTTCTGCAGGTCATCATGCAGGGTAGAGTCGATGGCAAAAAGGGAATAGGTAGAAAAAGGAAGTCATGGCTGCGAAATATTCGAGACTGGACAAACATGACTGTAGACGAATTATTCCACGTTGCAAAAGACAGAGAAGCTTTTAAAAATGTGGTCGCCAACCTCCGTTAATGGGGACGGCATAGGAAGAAGAAGAAATAAAAGAATTTTTCAAAATACAAATTTTATTTTAGGGCTAATCTTCAAGAAAAATTACTATTTCTTAATTTTTAAAGGGTCAAACTCCTTCAAAATTCAAACTTTTGACAACACAATATTTGGTAATAAAAAATAATGGTTTTATTTTACTTGAAATTTCGTTAATAGTAATCAAAAATCTATTTTATCTAAATTAAAAATTGACATTTTACTTTTCCTGAAACTTAAATTGCTTATTACTCAACGAAAATGGAGTTTGGCTCTTTTAATACTCAGATCCCGAATTATAAAATACCGTAAAAATAAGTTAACATTTCGCTGATTTCTTCTTTAAATTATTGTGTAAACTTCATTTTAAAATGTTCAGTAAAATTAAGTTTAATTTTCCATTTTATAGTTTTATTCTGAATTTCCAACAATGTACTTACAAAAGTCATTAGTCGTGGAAAAAAATTTACTAGATAGGTTTCGTTTGGCTCTATCTAGTGGAGAATGTCCGAATTATTCAAACTATATTCACCAAAACTTCTACTTCTTCCAGTTTGTTAAATCAATATCAACACCACCGCCATCTCTACGTTACCGTCGTGTATACTAGCAAACCCAAAATCGATATAACTGTTTGCTCTACCTAATGGAGAAATACCAAAGCTGTTTAGTTCCCTATTTCGACAAAGATGTCAGGCTATGACACCTTACTAAAATATCGTTTCATTTAATGCCCGCGAAAATTACAATCCCACGGAAATTGTAAGAGGTGTGGATGAGAATTAATTATGAAGAAGTCACTTTTAATGGAGGTTGTTATCGTAGGCATTAACAGGTTTATGAAGGAAAATTGTGCCTAAGCATAATTTGAAAAATTATGTCTAAATGAATTAGCACAATCCTATGCTTCCTCCTCAGATCTTTTTATTTGATATATTTGTCTGTGAAAATTGTGAACGCATATTTGGACGTTGTTAAATTAATATGATGTGTTTAATGGCATAATAGGTTATTATTGTAGTTTTATTGTTTAATTACCAACTCGATAATAGTGTACTTTATGTCTGTACATCTTTAATGCTTTAAGCGATCATAAAACACAGGAATAAAATAAGAAATTAAACTGTGATTATCTACTTAAAATGATTTATACTAAAAATTTATAATTCTATAAAGATCTATTAAAAAACTTCAGCAAACGATGATTTATATTTAATTATCTAAAGCTTTAAAAAAAAACTCTCCGGAAAGTATGCTTTTCGGCTTCAAGGATGCATTGGGTACTCGAGAGGCACTTTTTGCAATACAAGTTCTCTTTCAAAGATGTAGAGACGTGAATTGTGATATAAATGTGTGTCTTGTGGATTACCAGAAAGCGTTCGATAGAATAAAACATAACAAACTGATGAAACTATTAAATTCAATTGGTCTAGACAGCAGAGATCGCGGTATAATAAACAAAGTATTGGGTTTTCCTTATCATTTTAAATGACACCATTTAACTTAAAAATCCATATACAAGTTTTTCTTTTTGCTGGTGATAGTAGTATCACCAGCTGAAGAAACTTTAATATTTCAACGCTTCATGCAAATTACGGTGCAGTAACCCCGGAGGTCAGCAAACTCAATCAACACCTTGTCAGCATTTAATTTTTATATAAAAGCAATTGTATTGTAATTAAATTCAGTTATTTTCAATCAATAAAGCAGTGCAGTATAGTTGTAAAAGTGAATAAAGGGTCTTTTTAAGTACCTTCGTGAGTTCAAACCTTTAAGTGGCACAGTGCAGTAAGATAGTGGGAGAGTCTACAGAAGATCCTCGTCGTTCTTAAACGTTTACCCGCTACGAACCTACCAACTTCAAGGAAAACTACGGCTGTTCAACCCCAGAAGTCAACGAAAATCCAGTGTTAAAGTGTAGAAATCAATTTATATGACGAAAGACGATAAAAAGAAAGCGAAAGAAGAAAAGAAACCAGTTCCTTCGAAAAGAAATGCACCCAAGCATCATCATTTATCTGTAAGCAAATTTAATCTTTTTTCTAATCATAACTTAATCGCTTCACAAGCTTCATCTCTTAGAATTAGTAATTCTCTTTCAACTATTAGTGAATCGATTATCGAACCTGGTGCTGCTTCTATTTCGGAAAATAACTCAGCTTCTCAATTTAGTTTAAAAACCAACGTTAGTTCTTTAAATAATACTTTAAATAGCTTAGATATACCATCTATAATTATTACCCCCGCTAGTCAATTAAATACTATGGCCGTGGCACCCGCTCCCGCTTTAGTTTTCGACGTCAATAAAGATCTTTCCATCGTGCCCGATTACGATGGCAACCCTAATGAACTTCATAACTTCATTGAAGTTACTACAATGCTTCTTAATCATTTCTGGGACCACAATAATCCCGATAACTTCCAAAATCACATGATAACTCGAGGTGTAATGAATAAAATTAAGGGAAGAGCTCGAGAAATCATTTCCGTATATGGGTGTAAAGATTGGCCCACAATAAGGACCATACTAATTCAAAACTTTGCCGATCAACGTAATGAAAATTCACTTACAAGAGACATGGTTAACTTAAGGCAAGGACCCAACGAAACTCCTCAACAATTTCACGAGAAAGTAATGTCACTTTTAAACACAATTTCTAATCACATCGAACTACATACCGATAATGCAGATGTAAAGAGGAGCAAAAAGGAATTCTTTCAACAGCAGGCCCTAACTACGTTCTTAGCAGGATTACGAGAACCAATGGGATCAACCATACGATCAATGAGGCCTACAAATCTTGCTTTCGCTCTTCAATTTATCCAAGAAGAAAACAATATTAGATATTTGCAGAAAACAAATTTTTCATTGCCAAATAAGAATTCTACCCACATACAACCCCAGAGACAACCGCAGTTCACAACACCACCACAATGGCAACAACCCATGCCCAGGCCACAGTTACATCAACCATTTTTCGGAAGTAATCCAGCACCGTCCCGACCGACATTTACTCCAAGATGGCCGATACAACCCGCTCGATTCCAACCACCAAGGCAACAATTCACGGCAAACACTCAACCTCCAAGACCTAACCCATGGGCAAGCAGACCACCACAACAGTACAAACCAACACCCATGTCTATAAGTACACGCCAAACGGGACATAACAGAGGTTCAAGCTTCAGAAACTTTAGGCCGCAGCAACAGCAACCACACACCCCAAAGTTCACCGTAGAGGAGCTGTTCAATATTGAACAACAAGACGAAAACGATACCGATGCCTACTATGGAGAACAGACATACTACTATCCAAATCAAGACGCATATTCAGATGACTACCACGTAGAAGATTACCAAAATGCCCAATACGAAGAAGAGGATATAAATTTTCCAAAACTCCAAGAGGAAAACGAAGAAACGTAGTCGAACTCAATTCTTACTCAGATAAAAAAGAACTTCCATATATCGAAATTAAAAATCCTCCCCTTAAACTTCTTCTTGATACAGGGGCAACCAAATCATTTCTTAACCCCGAAATTGCATCCAAATTTTATAAAAATTTTATCAAACATGAACCGTTTGTAGTCAGTTCAATATTTCAAAACCATTCACAGGAATATTGTGCTGAAATTCCAATCTTCCCAGAATTTAACTCTAATATTAATTTAAAATTCTACCTTTTTAAATTCCATAAAACATTTGATGGTCTTATCGGCCTCGATAACTTAAAACTTCTACAAGCACATCTTAATTTCCCAGCATCCACACTAACTACAGCACACTCAGTTTCTACCTATCTTTTATTATGAAACCAACAAAACACAATTTTATACAATTCAATTGGAACCCAGAACAATCACACAAGTACGACTTCCAGTAAAACAAACAAGAGGCACCATACTTATACCAAAACAGGAAATACAAGGGGCAACTCTAAGAGAAACTCTCAGTGAAGCTTGCAATCATCTAGCCTGGACCGAAATGATCAACAATACTGATGAACCTATTCAAGTAGCACTCACCGATCCTGTTAGAAGCAATCCAATAGATCTTCATGAATATCACCTGTATACCTCGGACATCATTCCAATGGAAACAGAAACAATAGTAGACAGCGATCCTCTCATCAGAACAGATCATCTAAACCCAGAAGAAGAGATGCACATCAGACGTTTATGTAGAAAATTTGCAGATATATTCCACAATCCTGATGATACTTTAACATTTACAAATCAAATAAAACACCACATAAGAACAACAGATGAAGTCCCAGTTTTCACAAAATCATATCGATATCCACACGTACATCGAGAAGAGGTCCAAAAACAAATCACATCAATGCTGGACCAAGGCATCATCAGACCAAGTCAATCACCCTGGTCATCTCCAATTTGGGTCGTACCAAAAAAACCAGACGCCTCTGGAAAAATTAAATGGAGAATCGTAGTCGATTACAGAAAGATAAATGAGAAAACTATAGACGATAGGTATCCAATTCCAAATATCACTGACATCCTTGATAAACTCGGACGTTGTCAATACTTTTCCACCCTCGATCTAGCCAGTGGATTTCACCAAATAGAAATGGCAGCGGAAGATATACAGAAAACAGCATTTAACGTGGAAAATGGCCATTATGAATACCTTAGAATGCCTTTTGGTTTAAAGAATGCACCCTCTACATTCCAGAGAATAATGGACAATGTGCTTAAAGGACTCATAGGAGAAATCTGCCTAGTATACATGGATGACATAATCGTATACTCAACTTCACTTCAGGAACACATGGTCAACCTTAAGAAAATCTTTGAAAGACTACGAGAAACTAGGTTCAAGATACAGATAGACAAATGCGAATTTTTAAAGAAAGAAGTTGAATTTTTGGGCCACGTCGTAACCCCCGAAGGAATAAAACCAAATCCAAGCAAAATTAAAGCCATCATAGACTATCCCATACCAAATACTACCAAGCAGATTAGAGGATTTCTAGGACTACTTGGATATTACAGAAAGTTCATTAAGGATTTCGCAAAAATAACAAAACCGCTCACCTCATGCTTAAAGAAGGACGCCAAGATAGAACACACAGAACAATTCCTAAACTGTATCAAAATCTGCAAAAACCTGTTAACCAACGAACCACTTCTACAATACCCGGATTTTACGAAGCCTTTCAATCTCACCACAGATGCAAGCAACTTTGCTATAGGTGCTATCCTGTCACAGGGTCCTGTAGGACAAGACAAACCCATTGCATATGCATCAAGAACACTGAACGAGACCGAGCTTAAATATTCTACCATCGAAAAGGAAATGCTTGCAATCGTATGGGCTACTAAATATTTTCGACCTTATTTATTTGGAAGGAAGTTTAAAATTCTCTCTGATCACCGACCACTTCAATGGCTATTCTCTTTAAAAGATCCAAACTCGAAACTTGTTAGATGGAGACTAAAACTCGAAGAATTCGATTATGAAGTCATATACAAAAAAGGAAAATCCAATACGAACGCTGATGCATTATCCCGTGTCGAAATAAACACTAAAGAAGTAAATACCATTGACGAACACGTAGAAGAAATAATCAGTCTATTATCCAGAAAAGAAGATGACAACATATCTATGATCAACCATCCAAACTCAGTATGCGATCCAGATGAAGAAGATCCTATGGTTAACTTAGACGAAATTATCACAGAAAAACAAACATCCGGCCTAACTGCAGAAGAAATGAAAGTAATAGACGAACTTTTACAAGAAGAAAACCAAAAGATTGACAGTCAGCCAACAAAATCGCTATACCAACAAGACAATAACACAGATGGTACCCAACATTCTACAGAAGAAAATCCAATACTCGGAATTCCAATCAGCGAAAGACCATTGAACTGTTACAACAACCAAATCATATTCAAATTGGTAAATTACAATCCTGCAAAACCTATAACAGAACAGTGCTTCCTAACAAAGAAAAGAATGCACGTCCAACTAGATAACAACGACCTGAAAAACGATATTTTTAATTTCTTTAAGAACTACGTCGATACAAAAAAGAAATATGCCATCCTATTCGAAACTGATGAACTCTACCAGTCTGTCTGCAACATACTTCGAGAAACATTCAAAAACTCTGCATTCGATCTTGTAAAATGTAACAATTTACTAGAAGATATAAACAGTCCAGAAAGACAGAAAACCATCGTAAAAGACTATCACCAAGGAAAGACAAATCATAGAGGAATTAATGAAACAGAAATTCAAATCAGAAAACACTATTACTGGCCAACGTTGAAAAAGGATATAGAAGATTATATTAATCTCTGCGATACTTGTCAAACAAACAAATACGACAGAAATCCAGAAAAACCGAAGTTTATGTTAACTCCAACACCAACGAAACCACTAGAAATTGTTCACATAGACACATTTCAAGCAGCAGGACAAAAATTCCTTACCATCATCGACGCATTTTCAAAATATGGTCAAGCGTACCCAATAGAAGGATCAAACGCGATTAACATCTTAAACGCATTCCTGTTATTCATCACCCACCATGGACTTCCACATATGATAATTTCTGACAGTGGAACTGAATTTAAAAATGGACTTGTTCAAGAATTCGTGGACACTCACAAGATCTTAATCCACTACACAACACCTGATAACCCGCAATCCAATGGAATGATCGAACGCTTTCACTCCACAATCATCGAGCATCTTCGAATATTAAAAGAAAAAAAGAAAACACTTAACATCAAAGACCAGATGCTATACGCCATTATGGCATACAACAATTCTATTCACTCAGCTACCAAACAGAAGCCCATCAACGTCCTTAATGGTCACATAGATGCTCAAGACCCATTCGATATTGACATTAATAGAACACTGATAAATAATTACACACAGGAGCACAGATTGAAAACAAAAGAGATGTATAAAGAAATAAATAAGAAATTACAAGAGAGCAAACAGAAAAATATTGAAAAGATAAACGAAAAACGACACTCTCCGATAACATATAAACCCAGCACGAAAATATACACTCGAAAAACAGTAAAACGAAACAAACTGCTCCCCAGATTTGCACCTAAAATAGTTCAAAACAACAATCCTGTTACTGTTGATACCCAAGATACTACGGTGCATAAGAAAAATATTAAACATCAACCACCAATAAAAACTAACCGCAAAAATACTTTACAGATGTATCTCAGTAACAGCCCAAGAAGTGAAAATCCAGGACCTTCGCGACAATCCAGGGATCCTCCCAGTTAAGCTTGGAGAAGCCAGAATCCAAACTAGCACCCACGACTTCATCCACTATTTCCAATTGGAACCAATAGCACAGGAAATCGAAACATTGGCATATCAATATCAAACTACAACTACAGCTATAGAAAATGGACTAAGTCAGCCGTACTTCGACAGTCTACAGAACTTCGACAAAACATTGCAGTATCTTCTTAAAACAGCCCAAGAGAAACTCGACTCAGTTTATCCAGCAACCAGAAATAAAAGAGGTCTTATCAATGGACTAGGAAATATTATAAAATCCATCTCAGGAAACTTAGATCAAGAAGACGCAGAAAGATACGATGCAGCGATTCAGTCACTTGAACTCAATCAACAAAATATTATTAACAACGTTAATAACCAATTAAGCCTTAATAAGAAAATAATGAACAACTATAACGAGACAGTGACACTACTAACCCACAATCAAGAGATAATAGCTGCAGAAACCAACAAAATCCGAACAGACTTAAACCAATTTGTCTTTGATTTCAACCATTACATGCAAGTTCGAAACGTTTTAGACCAGATGAATTTAGCCTTACAAACCATTATACAAATATTAGATGACCTACAGACAGCAATCACATTCGCAAAAATCAAAACTCTTCATAATGGACTCATAAAACCAGACGAAATAAGATGGACCATCCAGAAAATGCTAGAACATCATCCAGCTTCTCAGCTACCATACCTCGAAGAAGAAGACCTGATGAGATATTACGAGATAGTAGAAGTAGATGGTTACTACTCCAACCACTCTCTAGTCTTTATCTTACATTTTCCCATTCTTTATTCCAAAGTATTCACATATTTTCATCTATATTCACTTCCAACCATAAATAACACAATAATTATTCCACCTGGACCATATTTAGCCTCTAACTCAGAACTTTTTCAATACATGGACCTACCATGCAGAAAGAGTGAACCAAAGAAATTCATTTGTCCAGAGAAGTTCCCGCAAGAAAATACAGAAACCGACGACTGCATCAATCAAATCCTAAAATTATCCAATGATGCCGCCCAATGTCAAAACGTGCCGATCACAATTAGCACAACAATTATCCAAAAAGTATCGGAAGCTCACTATATAGCTGTTTTCTCAAAAGCTACTAAAATCTCCACCCACTGTTCTACTTCCAAAATTGAAGTACTCAGAGGAACATTTCTAATAGAACTACCCCCAGGATGTGAGTTCAGAACCAACAACGAAGCTTATATCAACTCCAAAGCAACAATAAAAGAAGAACCGTTAACCCTGCCAAAAATAAAAATTAATCTTCAAGGCGAAAATCCAACAGTAAAGCCCCTAAAATTAGATAGAATCCAGTTAGATGAACTACATAAACTCTCAACAGAAGAAGAAAGACTCCAACCCGTGTCTTTAAAAACAATGGATCATTACCACCTATGGACACCACCAATATATATCCTGGCAACAGCCCTTATCATCATTTTGGTTTACAAATTACGAGAGATATGGAAAAAGAGGACAACAGAAGAAGAAGAAGAAGATACAGCCGATCCAGAGTCCATACCTTCAGTTTTGTTCATCCCTCACAAAACTTCCCAAGGGGATGGAGAAATTACGGTGCAGTAACCCCGGAGGTCAGCAAACTCAATCAACACCTTGTCAGCATTTAATTTTTATATAAAAGCAATTGTATTGTAATTAAATTCAGTTATTTTCAATCAATAAAGCAGTGCAGTATAGTTGTAAAAGTGAATAAAGGGTCTTTTTAAAAAGTACCTTCGTGAGTTCAAACCTTTAACTGACTGCGCCACTTAAAGGTTTGAACTCACGAAGGTACTTTTTAAAAAGACCCTTTATTCACTTTTACAACTATACTGCACTGCTTTATTGATTGAAAATAACTGAATTTAATTACAATACAATTGCTTTTATATAAAAATTAAATGCTGACAAAGTGTTGATTGAGTTTGCTGACCTCCGGGGTTACTGCACCGTAATTTGCAACTATAACCTCTACTTAAAATAAACCTCATTCGACTCTAATTTACTCTCTTTTAACGTGGGTAAGACATTAGCATTATCCTATAGAGGAGCTCTGTAACGCTTGCTTCTTAATACCAGCCAGATCAGTATCGTTGATTCTGTAAAATTTCTTAATATTTTTATAGACGGAAATCTTACATGGTCTCAATATCGATTTGTTAAGTAAAAAACTGACATTAGCTGCTATGCAAGATCTACTTTGAAGAAAATTAATTAAGTATCTTTCAAAATAACAATTTTGTTTGAGTCACATCTACATAACCTTCTTTTGTAAAGTTCTAGTGCAGCTGCCCAATCTAATGTTATTTTTAAATTACAAAAAGCAATACGATATCTTTTTAGCCTTAGCAGAATCACACAGTATGAACCTAGCGCTAACGGACATAGACGAGGGAATACTTATACACGAAGAACGATTGAACAACATAAGATCCGCTGATGATACTGTCATTTTTGCAGACAGTCTTGAAGGTTTGCAAACACTTGACTCCAGGGTGGCAGAAGTAAGTAGCAGGTTTGGCCTTGATTTTAACATAAAAAAACCAAATACTTGATTATAAGCAAAAATAGGATATCACCTGGTCAATTACTAGGTAACCAACAACCTATAACAAAAATCATCAATTTTTGTTTACTGGGTGCAAACTTAAATGAACAGTGGGACCAATCGGCGCAAAATTAAGATAAGGATCGATAAGGCTAGATCAGCTTTCGTCAAAATGAAAAAAATCTTTAACAGATACGATATAAAATTGGAAATAAAAGTTCAACATTACAGGACTTTTCAGGCAGCAGTCAACAAAGTCAGAATAGCCATGTTCGTGTTCAACATCTGTAATGGATAGACACCATAAGAAGAAGAAGAATAACACATTGCAGAATATACTTTACAAATCAGGGGATTTTAACGCTTCCCCCTTTATATAATTTAGAAACTGTTTGATTAATTCGTAAACACCTACATGTTTTTCCAGCAAAACCTAATCATGACTACTTCACCAGAAATCTAAGTTTTAATGTGTATTTACCGATCCAGTCCACTGATTTAGTAGAGATCCACTCTATTTACAACTTAAATCTGCAACGTCTTTCCTTAGTTCAGTAAAATGATAAAAGCGTATATATTTGAACGACCAAATTATTTAGTAGAAGATTTTCTTAACGAATAACTAAACAATTACAGTACTCTTATAAACTATAGTAATTTAGGGAACAAATTCGGAAATTAATATTTTACGAGACGAGTAGGAAGTTTCCAGGGCGAGCCGTAGGCGAGTACTGGAATCTTGCGATTCCAGTCCTGCGAGTCTCGTCAAATACAGTGGGTAATCAAATTACTATGATCAGTCTCAAAAGTTTAAGTTTTTCAAATTTGTTCAAAAATTTTATAATAAAATCATATGCTGCTATATGATTAAGGCATGCCAATATATTTTGTCACTAATAACCTTACTTTTTTGACGTTTACAGCTCTAGAACTGTCATTTGTGTCAAATTACGTGACAACATACACATTGTGGTGAATTTGCGCTTGGAGTTTACAACTGAATTTGTATGTTTTTGTATTGTTTTTGAAAGATTAGTATCGTTTTATCTTTGTAGTATGTTTTATTAATGTATTAGTGGTGATTGTAAATGAAAAAAAAAACTATCAGTTTTAATTTTAAAGACATTTTCAAAACATTTCGATTTTTGAGAAGAAAATCATAATGGATAAGGTTAAAGACGTCCCTGTGTCTAAAATGGTGGAGATAAAGACACTTTTATTAATACAAAGCTTTCCCAATGTCAGATAGCTCAACAATGCCAAGTAGCACAAGCAACAGTGAGCAATATCAAGAAAAAAATTGATACTAACAAACCCCTGACTCACCAGCGTTCCCAAAAATCTGGTCCAAACTGTGTCACAAGGACTTATTCGTGAAGCTAAGATGTCAGTTTCTGACATGACAGTCCGCAGAAGGCTTGCTGAGCAAGGTTTCAAATCATGTCGCCCTGCCAAAAAACCAAAGTTGACCATCACAATGATGAAAAAGAGACTGGAATGGGCCAAAGAACACCAAAATTGGTCAAATGAGGATTGGAATAAGGTAAATTACGTCACTACTAAAGTTTAAATCACTATAACCACTGTTTTTATCCTAAAAAAATATCTTATAGTGTTTTTTATTCACAGGTTTGTTTTTCCAATGAGTCTACAGTGGAGATACTCATGGATAAGTCTGCCTTCGTCTTAAGATGAGTGGGTGAAAAATATCACAAGGATTGCATAGTGGAGCAAGTAAAGTATCCTAGATCATGGTATGGTCTGTGATCATCAGTAAGGGCACAGGGAGACTGTACATTGTGAATGGAATGATGAATCAACATCAGTATATTGAAGTTCTGGAAAGAAAGCTCATGCCACAAATCAAAGACTGGTTTGGCGAATCGGAGGATTTTACCTTTATGCATGATTCATCACCGTGCCATAAGGCAAAAATAGTAACATCGTAATAGGAAAAAAAGAAAATTAAAGTACTGAAGTGGCCAGGTAATTCCCCAGACCTTAATCCGATCGAAAATCTATGAAAGCTTATGAAGAGGGGGATTGCCCAGGAAACTGTCACAAATAAGCAACAGTTAATTGAGAGACTCATTGCCACCTTGCACAGAAACGATAAAATAAAAGAAGACTGCCTGAGAAACATTAAAAGCATGCCAAGCAGGATCAAAGCTGTCATCAAAGCTAAAGGAGGTCACACAAAATATTAAAAAAAAATTGTTATTTAAGGTCAAAAATAAATATATTTTAAAATTTTGTGAAAGAATGTGTTTATGATTTATTTTTATATTATATTCACATCATTAGACACTTATTAGCAGTTTTATTCCTTATTAAACAGCAAAATACAAAGTTTTTTGAAGTGATCATAATAATTGGATCAACCATTGTATAAATAAACTTTACTCTGAAGGCATCCTTCATGAATTTACACTTTATAGTGTATACACTATAAAGTTGCTCTCATGAATTCAACATTCTACTTATGAATATTAATAACCCAATTGTAACAATTATTTACATTGATATTGTAAGAAATATTAACAGAAGTGGTAGTATTGAAATTAGTGTTAGACACAAAAAACGCGAAAAAAGCGAAAACACGCGAATCTAAAATAACAAGCCTTGTCATAATAAAATACAAAATTACGTTTAAAGCCGTTACCTAGCTACCCAAAATCGTCCCGAAAGTGAAAAAATTAGTCCCGAAAGTAGCTACTTTCTGTACGACTTGTGTAAAATGGCACTTTCGATTTATTAAATCGTATCAAAAGTTTTATTTTCGGGACAACTGTAGGAAAAAATAACTTTTATTTTGACTTAATTTTTGTTTCGAAAATTAGTTTACGGATTCAATATCAGATGTCGCTATTTGCGTCCATTCAAGCCATGTTAGAGTTGCTTTCTAAGACAGAAGAGATTTATATTCACGTTCAGAGCGACTGTGAATTGCCGTTCTGAAGAGCCCTATTAGGGCGAAATACGTATAAGCGGATACACAGACGCACTATACGTGAAATCAAATCTTAACTGTCTTTTCCTTTTATTCCGATATACTCTGTACGAGTACTAGAAACCAATTCGCTAAGGATTTTTGCTTAGTTGAGGAGATATATTTTGGAATAAGGAATATTGTGTTAAGGCACAGATTAAAGCAAAAATCTAAATTTGGTTTCGAAAATTAGTTTACGGATTTAATATCAGATATCGCTATTTGCGTCCATTCGAAGCCATATAAGAGTTACTGCCTAAGACAGAAGAGGTTTATTGTCACGTTCAAATCGACTGTGAATTGCCGTTCTGTAAAACCCTAAGATGCACTGTACGTGAAATGAAATCTTAACTGTCTTTTCGTTCCATTTATATATATATATATATATATAATATATATATATATATATATATATATATATATATATATATATATATATATATAACTAACTTAAAAAAATTTAACAGAAACATGCAAAAACTTATATTCGCAGAAACGAAGATTTACAAAAACTTTAAACGTACATTTGGCTTCATTTAGAGATGGTTCTCCAATGAAGACAAACAAAACACTGATTTATTGCAATCTATGGAAAACGACCTGACGCGATACCGCAAATTTTTCAAGGGCCGTATGTTCAACAAATTCCAAGGTTTGAGACAATTATGAACTTCTACAGGGGTCATTGAAAGATTAAAATTCACAAGAAAAACAATTCCTGTAGCTGGCTGTATACCACGTATCACAAAAAAAGAGGTTAGTCTTCGTAAGTGGGTATATTCATTTAAACAACCCTTAAAAGGACTACATCAAAAAAACAAACGTTTTCGGACTAAGCAGTCCATCATCAGGTTTAAAATCGCTAGGTTAAAATGCCTGAGCCACCAAAATACATGGGTAAAAACCCTTTAAATTACATATACTTATAAAAGATTATACATCTTGTTGTTAAAAAACTGTGATGTTCAGTATTAAATTAAATATGACTTCAGGTAACATACATTGTTGAATTGAGTTCCAGAGCCGGGGAGTAAACTTCTACGCACGGAGAACAGCTGGAAACTTTTTAGTAGTATGACGGAAAAATTTGATATGATTTTTTTTTGTAATTTATATTTTAATGAAACTTAGAGATCTGGGATGATTATGTTATTGTTTTGAATGGAAAATAAGGCTATTTTAAATTATGAATATTGGTATGATTTATTTCGCAAGATGAGAGAGTGGTAAACCTGGCTCAAATTGTCGATGTCGGTTTTTTTGTTTATTGCAGATGGGTTTTTTAGGATCTCACACATTTCAATAAAGGAGCGTTTTTGATGGTTATTTTGTTTTGCCAGTAATTTAGTATTTGAGAAGTCAATGTGATGTTTGGTGGAAATGGCGTGTTGTGCAAGGGCACAAGAGGGTTTCGAAAGTCTAATGTCGCTTTTATGTGAAGTTATACGCCCTTAAAGTGGACGACTGGTTTAACCAATGTAACAGACATTGCATTCAGAACAGGGGATCTGACAAACAACTTTAGTGTGCTTCAACGAGCTTAGTGAAGTTTTGGACTTGAAGAATAACTTTCCAATGGTTTAAGTGTTTTGTAGGGATATTTTGACGGGTAAGTGTTTGAACAGTTTAGTAAGCTTGTTCGTAATTTGTGAAAAATATGGAAGAGGATGAAAAATATGAAAAATATTGGATATGGAGGCTAGTATTCCACCGTTAGGTGCTTCAGAAATAGAATTACCGTAGCTTTTAGAGAAAAGATATATGTTGATGATGGATATGGGGTAAGAGTTATCAATGAGGAGGAATGTGAGTAAATCCAAAGATTCCCCCTTGTACCGCGTATAGGTCAACGTGTGTACACTAAAGCTAAGAGCTTGTACAAGGTTATGTTTGTATCCCATTGGGTGTGTAGAGTGGCAACCTACTAATCATGGTTCTCGGATGCCAAGATTCGGCAGGGGAAGAAACAGCAGTAACGACAGGGCTTCCCAGGCCGATAGTCAGCGAAATCCCTGTTCACTAAATATATACAAATCCACTTACAAAATAGCTACATGAAATGTAAGAAGTATGTATGAACCTGAGAAACTAAGAAATATACAGCAAGAGATGATGCGACTAGAAATCGATATATTAGGAATAAGCGATACAAGATGGGCCGGCTCTGGCGAAATCAATACAGACAATGGACGAATTTATTACTCTGGAAGCAGCGACACCCAACACAGATATGGAGTTGCTATGATCCTCACTGAAAAACTAACGAGATCAGTAACAGGCTTCGTTCCGATATCTGAAAGAATTATAATGGTGCAATTATTGACAACCCATGGAAAAATGAATTTAATTCAGATTTATGCACCAACTGCTGACAAAAATGAAGAAGAAATAGAAAACTTTTATAGCGAACTTCAAAAAACATTACATCTCACAGCATCTAGAGACGTAACAGTGATCATGGGTGATTTCAACGCAAAAATTGGCGAGGGAAAATGCTACCCTAATGTAGGACCATATGGGCTTGGTGAACGAAACGACAGAGGGGATCGCCTAATAGAATTTTGCCAGGAGCACAATGTTATAGCCGCAAATACATTCTTTAAATTACCTAAGCGACGCCTTTATACATGGAAATCGCCAGCTGACAAAGACAACAAAATCGTCAGAAATCAAATTGATTACTTCCTAATAAAACACAGATATCGAAACTCAATTCAGGCAGTAAAGGCATATCCAGGAGCGGACGTATCTTCTGATCATAGTCTTCTTATTGCTAGATTTCAACTTCAACTAAAAAAGACACAAAAAAGCCGCAATAACAATAAACTTAACATACAGAAACTAAAGTCAGAAGAAACAAAAGAAAATCTGAAACACGAAATCAACACAAATCTAGACAGAAACCCAGGAAATAACTGCAACGTAGAGCAGCAGTGGCAATTCTTCAAAACCTCTATATTGGAGCCAAGTAAGAAACTACTTACAACAACTAAATATAAGAAAGAAGAATGGATGACAGAGGAAATTCTAGAGTTGATGAATGAAAGGAGAAAAAACAAAACCATCAATAAGACGCGCTATAAACAGCTTCAAAACCAAATAAGAAGAAAAATTAGGGAGGCTAAAGAGACCTACTTCTCTGAAAAATGTAAAGAAATAGAAGAACTTCAAAACAGATATGACAACTTCAACCTACATAAAAAAGTCAAAGAACTAGCCGGAGTAGGAAATAGAAGAACCTCAAATATATTGCTCGACAAAAATGGAAATATTATATTGGAAACAGAACAAAAACTACGACGATGGAAAGAGTACATCGAAGAATTATTTCATGACCAGAGAGAAGCTAGTACATCTGTAGATAGCCAAACGGGAGATGTAGGTCCAGAGATAACCAAATCAGAGGTTAGTCAGGCATTAAACTCAATGAAAACCAATAAATCTGCTGGTCCAGATGAATTACCAAGCGAGCTACTAAAGTTGGTCAACGAGAAAAACCTGGACATAATAGTAGAACTGTTCAACGCTATCTATACTACGGGAATCATTCCTAGAGAAATGTTGACATCAGCATTTGTGTGTTTGCCAAAGAAAGTGAATGCCAAAGAGTGTAGTGACTATCGAACCATAAGCTTAATGTCACATACCTTGAAAATTCTCTTGAAAATTATCCACGCCAGAATACACTCTAAACTGGAGCTGGATATTAGTGACACTCAATATGGGTTCCGCAATGGTATGGGTACCAGAGAGGCATTATTCTCCTTCAATGTGCTGACACAGAGATGTTTGGATGTTAACCGTCCTCTTTACGTCTGTTTTATAGACTACAATAAAGCGTTTGATAAAGTAAAACATGATCGACTCCTGGAAATTCTAAAAAATAAAAACCTAGATGAAAGAGATTTAAGGCTAATAACACACCTCTATTACAATCAGCGAGCAATAGTAAGAATCGAAAAAGAAACATCTGAAGAAATGGAAATAAAGAGAGGAGTCAGGCAAGGCTGCATTCTATCACCTCTATTATTTAACGCCTATTCTGAAGAGGTAATTCGAGAAACTCTGGAAGATGAAACAGTCGGCATAAGAGTAAATGGAGTCTTAATTAACAACATCAGATATGCAGATGATACAGTAATAATAGCCGATAGTTTACAAGACCTGGAAAGACTCATGAGCAAAATAGTCATGTGTAGTAGGGAGTACGGACTCTCTCTTAATGTCAAAAAGACGAAGTTTATGAAAATTTGTAAAAACAACTATAATACTAACGAAATCTTGATAGTAGAGGGCCAGCAGATCGAAAGAGTAAAAAAGTACACTTACCTAGGAACACTTATAACAGAAAATAATGACTACACGGCAGAAATCAAAGTCAGAATCGAAAAAGCACGTTCTAATTTTATAAAAATGAAAAAGGTCCTATGTGGCAAAGATCTAACATTAGCTCTTAAAGTACGCCTAACAAAATGTTACGTATACAGTGTACTATATTATGGAGTGGAATCATGGACGTTAAATCTAGATACCATGAGACGACTTAACGCCTTTGAAATGTGGACCTATAGAAGAATTATGAGGGTTTCCTGGGTAGATAGAGTTACAAACAATGAAATACTGAGAAGAATAGGCAAAGAGAAGGAAATTGAACTTACAATTAAAGAAAGAAAGCTACAGTATCTCGGACATGTGATGCGGGGCGATAAGTATGGCATCCTGCGACTCATAATGCAAGGAAAAATAGATGGCAGAAGAAGCATCGGAAGAAGACGAATTTCATGGCTGAAGAACCTGAGAGAATGGTTTGGATGCAGCTCAAAACAACTATTTAGAGCTACTGCCTCAAAAATTAAGATAGCTATGATGATTGCCAACCTCCGTAGCGGAGATGGCACCTGAAGAAGAAGAAGTGGTAATTTAAAAACCGGTTACTCGCCATTTCTTTCCTGTACCACATAGTGCCCAATATGTTGCTATGTTTGCGTATGATTCGCATGTCCAAAAACGGTATGCTGTCATCAACCTTTAATTCACATTGGAGATTTATATTGGATTGTTTGTACTTGTACCTATATTAAAAAATTACCATTAATAAAACAGTTAACACCTTCTGTGACTAGTTTATTTAAACAATTTACTAACATCAAAATTGTCCAATATAATGTATTAGAAAACCGACAACTGTTTTCTAAAGTAAAAGGCAAGACACCAACTGTAAATAAAACTAATGTCATCTACAAACTACCTTGTTTGGATTGTCAGAGCTGTTATGTTGGCCAAACTTCTCAATGGTTTAGCCATTGGGTCACACAACACAAAAGTGACTAGCAAAACAAAAAAGAAGAATACATGTGCGGCAGTTGACCATTACCTAAAAACTGGGCAACAATTTGAGTACTCAAATGTCAGGGTTCTACAACAAGAGAACAATTACAAAAAAAGATTGTTTTTAGAAATGTGTCACATTAATAAAGAAAAATATGCAGTTAATTATAAGGCAGATACGGGACAGTTGAGCAATATCTACTGTAATATTCTTAGTATGTTCAAATAATTTTTCTTTTTACAATTATATTTTAAATCACCCTGTATATTTTTAATGTGTAATTTTATTGTGTTTTTATTGTTTCTTGGTTGTTTTTGTTTTCTATTTATTATATTTTTTTTGTTATATTTAATTACTAGTGACTAGATGCTTTTGACTAATACTGTCAGTACTGTTTTGAATATATTATGTTCAACATTTTTAAATATTTTAACTCTTAATCTGTAAGTAAATTCATTGTTTATTATCACCTGTTATGTATATAAAATTTTAACCATATTTTAGTTATCTCCTGAAGAAGCTGACAAAAATCAGCGAAATATAGAGTAATAAAAGAAAAAAGAGTTTTTTTTTAATAACAGACCGCATACCTGATACTCCAAAACAATAAATTGTTATATATATATATATATATATATATATATATATATATATATATAATATATATATATATATATATACATATATATATATATATATACAGTATAGGTAAAAGTTTATGGTCGGTATGGACCTTACATGAGATGGAGTGAGAAACAACTGTTTAAAAAGAGAGAGATATATTAGGTGTCCGCCTTTTATATCACCGAACATAAATGAGTGGATATGGAGTGGATATAATAAAAAGGGGAAATTCAATGTTGCCAAACTTATTGGTTTTATTTGACCTGTTGTCTTTTTCGCATTTGAACAATGCTCCAAGATAATGAAATTTGGGCGAAATGGATTTAAATGGCAGCTTATTGTTTTTTATTGGGAATATGTCACAATTTTACTTTACAATAAGTGTAATATATCATTTTGATTTATACTTCGGAAATCGTTTTATATAAATAAAATTTATTAATGTTTCGTATTTTAAAAACGATTTCCGAATTAAAAATCTAAACATCAAAATAAGCTTATTTTAAAGTGACATTATGCCTTATTTCCAATAAAAATATTAAACTGCATATAAATAAAAAAGCTTCGTACAAAACTATTTGCCAACGTGGCGTGTCGCGTGGTCAAATCACCGAATCAAGGGGTACACAGGTATTTACGAATAGAGGTGGGTCATTGACGTCGCAAAACCGATTTTCGTAAACAAGTAACTATGATTTTTTAATAGTAGTTTCAAGTAAGAAACTACCTACATAAACAAACATAATGGCTATTATCGTTTATGTGTATATTTATTGAAGTGAAGGAAACTAATAAAAGATTTTATTATAATTTGAAAACTAAACTAAACAATACAAATAGTAAATCGTACCTACGTTTACATTACACGTTATTATTAAATCACGAATCGCCTAAATTGACATTTAAAAACATAAGTTTTTGTACTTTACTTCTTATTAACCGTGTTTTTCTTTTATTTAAAATTAAACCTGATTTTGTACATGTGTTCACATTTACAATACTTTATGAATATAGTGGTTAAGTTAGGAGATACATGGCGATGGTTTTTCCACCATTGTAATGGACTCTCGCTACAGGTGTACGTTTAGATGAGTCATGTCCAATTAATTGATCAAAAATACACCGTGGACTTAAGTCATCTTTATCGGTTTCTTTTTCTTATACTGGTTGATTTTCAATAGTATAATCTTCTTGTTCTTTAATTATAGAAGTAACCAGCTTCTTAACTCTTTCTTTTGTTTTTTTAGCGTCATTTTTATCAGAAAATCCCTGCACTTTAAATCGTGAATCCATAAACGTACATAATGACAATATGCCACTGTATTCTATCCCTCTAAATCTTTTTGCTAAAAAAGAGATTAGTAATTATCCCGTAATTAGTAATAAAAACCCGTACTACGTCGGATACTATGGATGTAAGGTTACTGTTTGCTAAAATTTTATTGCAAGATTTTTGCAGGCAGGGTACCAGAACAATCACTGAACTATCATTCAAGTATTTTTGGCCACTCATTGTACTTGTTATTTCTTTAAAAGACCGTAAAATTTGGGACAATTACGAAAAAATAATCTAGTCTTCATTATTTAGATTTGGTCTAAGTCTAAGTCTGTATTATTTAATACCGATGTGGAACGGAAATACACGCCAGTACACCGAAAATATCAAAATACAGAGAGGAGTCCGCCAGGGTTGCGTGCTGTCCCCACTACTTTTCAATGTCTACAGTGAAGCGGTATTTCAAGAAGCGCTCTCAGACTCAATAGAAGGTATATCTATCAATGGAGAAGTTTTGAATAACTTACGTTTTGCAGACGATACAGTAATAATTACGGATAACAACAATGATTTACAGAACCTAATGCAACGCCTTAATGAACACTGTCATGAGTACGGACTGAAGATAAATTTAAAGAAAACTAAATGCATGATCATGACTAAATCTGCACAAATATCCAATTGACTATTGAAGATACTGCAATTAAGAGTGTTAATAACTATAAATACTTAGGAACATGGATAACATCAGATGTAGACCAAACCAAAGAAATTAAGACACGTATTGAAATAGCACGTACATCATTTATTAAACTTAAAAAGTTTCTTTGTTGTCGGGATATAAGGTTAGAACTACGCCTGAGAATGCTTCGATGTTACGTGTTCTCTACTCTTCTTTATGGTCTGAAAGCTTGGACACCAAAACAAGTTCATCTGAATAAGTTGGCCGCCTTTGAATTTTGGTGTTACAGAAGAATCCTACGAATATCATGGATTCAAAAAATGTCAAACATTGAAGTAACTAGAAGGATAGGAAATGAGGCAGAAATAATATTAACTATTAAAAGACGAAAACTTGAGTACTTGGGACATGTGATGAGAGGGCAAAAATACGCATTATTACAACTTATTATGCAGGGCAAAATCCGAGAAAAGCGAAATGTGGGAAGACGAAAAATATCCTGGCTTAAGAACTTAAGGGAATGGTTTGAATGCAGTAGTGCAGACCTTTTTAGAGCGGCAGTCAACAGAGTCGGCATAGCCATGATGATTTCCAACCTTCGATAGAAGATGGAACTTAAAAAAGAAGAAGTGAAACGGATTGCCTCTTCTAACTCAGTCATTCTTTTTAACCTGTAATAGGTGAAGTTCTACCTAGTTTCCACGTCTTGGATTGGCCGTTTGGGAACTTTGTTATGTTGTAATTAATACTTTAAAAGCCTTTCTGAAGATAAGGTACTTTTTTTAATGTTTTTTGCAGAATTGTCGAAAAAAGGACTTTTTATTTTATCTATTATCAAATCAGTTTTGACATAACATTCCTGAAGTAATGAATCTAACAGTTTTTCTTGTTGGCGGTTTATATCCAGGAATCCACCCTGCAAACTTTTTAAAAGCTGGTTCTTCACCTATAGAAAACAGATGAAACGAGTCTTTGCATAAGTTTAGTAAATCAATAAGTTTAGTCAAGAAAAAGAAACTGATAAAGATGACTTAAGTCCATTGTGTATTTTTGATGAATTAATTGGACATGACTCATCTAAACATACAACTGTATCGAGAGATATACAAGAAGTCGACATGTATTTGTCTGATAATATATTACCCACAATAAATTTCGAACGGAGATTGGAACTGTCCATTACCGTGGTGGAAAAACCATCGCCATGTATATCCTAACTTAGCCACTATATTCATAAAATATTGTAGAATTGTAACAAAATCTTTTCCTTGTGAACACATGTTTAAAATCTGGTTTAATTTTAAATAAAAGAAGAACACGGTTAACAAGAAAAGTAGAAAAACTTGTTTTTAAATGTCAATTTAGACGATTCGCGATTTAATAATAACGTGTAATGTAAATGTAAGTACGATTTAATGTAAATGTAAGTACTATTTGTATTGTTTAATTTATTTTTCAAGTTATAATAAATATATCCTTCGTTAGGTTCTTTCACTTCAATACTTATACACATAAACGATAATAGCCAATATGTTTGTGTACTCGCTAATTTGAATCAACTAGTTACAGTTTACGAAAAACGGTTCCGATAAAAATTTAAAAAACGGGAGGACCCACCTCTAGTTTTTTAGGTATATTAGGATCGGAACCAGAGAATATGTAAAATATCTCTGATCGGAACTATTCGTCTCACTAATGGCCAATAGGTGTTAAAAATATTTGAGGAGGGGAGACCAAGGGGAAATATGATTGTTATCTTTGTCTATTCGCTGAAAATATGATTTTATATCTGCGTTAGATATCCTGTTAAATTTTACCATACCGACCATAAAATTTTTCCTACACTGTATATATATATATATATATATATATATATATATATAATATATATAATATATATATCATCATCATCATCATCATCATTATCAGCGTTTTCTACCAATTATGGTGCAGCCTCCCTTACATAGTCGTTCTTCATGTCTGCCCACGACTGTCTAATATTCGCTTTTCTGTGCCATGTTGTACCGGCTTGTTTCCTTATGTCATAGTCCCATCTTAAATTTGGACGTCTTCTTGGTCTCTTGACGCCTCTTGGATACCACAGAGTAATTCTAGTGGACCATCTATTGTCAGTTCTTCTTGCTAAATGTCCCGCCCACTGCCATTTTAAAGATTTTATTCGGTGGATTACATCAGTGACCTTCGTTTTCTGTCTGATCCATTCTATTCTTTTTCGATCTCTCTTGGTTATACCTAACATGCATCGCTCCATTGACCTTTGAGTGACTTTGAGTTTAGCTATTATATCTTTCTTTAGTGTCCAAGTTTCGCAGCCGTATGTCATGACTGGTAGTATACATTGATCGAATGCCTTTTTCTTCAGGTGGAGTGGCATCCTAGATTTGAATATAACTGAATTTTTACCAAAAGCTGCCCAAGCCAGTTTCATTCTTCTGTTGATTTCTGGGAGTAATGAGCCAGATTTATGTATTAATTGTCCCAGGTATATATACTCGTCCACTGTCTCCAGTGCAGTATTATTTATTATTACATCTTGGACATCCACTAGCTCGTTGTACATGGTTTTTGTTTTTGTCAAGTTCATTTTTAGCCATTTCCCGATTAAATCCAAAAAATTATTTTATATATATATATATATATATATATATATATATATATATATATATTGGGATATCACATGCAGCAACTTAGACTTACTTTGTAAGGTTTTATAATGCAATTTTTAATTTATTTCATTATTGCAATGGTTTGTTTATTTTATTATTTTTTTTGATTTGTGGTATTGACGATTCGATTTAGGTATGTAATTTCAGTAAATTTTAAATTATTGTTTTTTTTTAACTTTTTGTAAGCTTTGTCCATAAAATTGTTAAATTGTAGGTGACAATAAAGCATATTTCTATTCTATTCTATTCTATCTATTGTGCTAAAATTTTGTGTATGTAATGTTTTTTTATACTTTATCTTTGCAAGATTTTCTATGCAACTCTTGAAGGTTCTATTTATTTTAAATACGTGAAAAAGATTATTAAAAAAAAGTTGATTCTTGACTCTTTTCAATGGTTTTTTTAATTTAATTTCAATTTTTTTTTATTTTTACAACTTCTTTTCTAAAATGTATAGCTGGCGAGATATAGCCCAAAGAAAATGAGAAAAAAATTGAATTTTTTATACAAATTTTTTTTATAAAAAATTTAGCCCGCCGTTTGAAGTGTCCACATATGAAACTTGTGATTACTTAAAATATTTCAAAGCGATTAAATCCAAAAATAGGTCCATATATGATTTACCCAAACGAGGATGTTTTAGAAAAAATACTGCCTGGTCTAATATACATTTTTAATAAAATTTTTTAAACCCCCTTATAATCAATACATGCAATTCGGTTGTGATCCATCTATCGGTCGAGGGATTCTCTTTACACGCTCGTTGGCCACGTTCTCACGAAACTTTACTATCCATTCTCTTTCAAAAATAAAAGCTTCCCCAGCTATTAGCCAACATTTCGATATGTTTCAGTAGTGTAGTTCAAATAAAATTGGTCCACTGAAGCGGAGAGATAGTCACGCCACATTCCGAAATAGCTGTAAACCGACGAAACATCTAAAACCGTTAAAAGCACGATGGTTTCGGTCAAAGAAATTTACAAAGAACTTTGCGAAAATTAGAAAGAAAACGTAACACAGACTGATGGGGAATGGCTTAAAAGTTTTGCCAATAAAAACCACCTATGGCCATGCCGACTAAGATCAAATTGGAACTTTTCAATTACACTTAGTGGCTTTTTAATTGAATTATGTATAGAATTTTAAAAAAGATGTTTGTTTTACTTAAAAAACAATAATAGTTTAGAATCCCCCTGAAAAATCATACGTTTACAAACATTTAAAATTAAGAGAATACGTTGATGATAGGTTGCCTGTCAAAAAGTGGCCTAAATATTTTTAATTTAAATATGAGTAATTAATTTTTGATTAAAAATTTGATTTGATTTAAGTAATATTTAAATAAAATATACTACTCGTGACTTATATGCATG
>OU898277.1:136683187-136707179 GCA_918026665.1 Diabrotica balteata
CAAATGTGCATCATAAAGTCGCTTAAGTTCTTCAAGATTGCTTGTATTATTTGAAAACTTAGCGTGCTTTTTTCTTGTTAATTGTCGTGCAGTATCAGTAAGAAAATGATTGAAGCTTGTTGACATGTCATAATTAAAATAGATTCTGTTTGACTCTCCTTTCACGAATCTCATTCGTTCTATCTTTTCTCTTATTTTTTCGCCTTTTAGTCTTTTGTCCGGTTTTTAATTAAAATTTGTGACAAATTTTTTAAATCATAAAATCATATATAGTATTTAAATTCTTTACAATTGTATGGTTCTATGGGGTACAACAATTGGAAATAGAAGCGCAAAATCGTAGAGGATGAGGGCCATAGTGCATGCGGCGAAGACTTACCCCTAGTTGTAAAGCCAGTGACGAAGAAATATGGTTCTATACCTACTATTTTATTATCAACCTTCGTATTTTTAGTTTCTCTTGCATTTTGAAAAACAGGCAAGTAATCTGGCGTCTCATAGATAGATCTGTGTTTTTTAGCGGTTTCGATACTACTATGCATAGAGTCAACTTTTATATAGGAATGTCCAGACTCTAAAAATTTGTGTTGAATAATATTTAAATGGTCCATGTTTTGAACAGCCCATAATAGTAATGCTGCAACATGCTGATGACGATTCTGTACACAGCAGGTATCAGAATATAAACAGCAAAAGAACAAATACCAAAAGCAAGATTTACAAGCTATAACAATGATGTAAAATTAATTTACTAAAGTTCTTTTCTGGCGACGAAAACTTAAGCGGATAGTTGCCGATTTTCTTATGATAATTAGATGTAAATAACATATATTTATAAGCTTACTAAACATTATAAAATATATAGTATAAATACCATTTAGAAGAATATCACAGTAAATACTATTCACATATCATCAAGTCCAAGTTATTACACAAAACTAAAAGAGTCATAAATCAATTTAGATATTAAAGAAAAATATAATTCAGTGCATAATACATATTGGACATGTATGTAAAATAAAAATTTAATAATTTTATTAGTCTTCCAAAATATTCTCTTCATTTATGTCTTGGTGAGGTTCATGAACAACTACACCATTTTTTTAAATTCTTAGTTTCGTTTTTCGGCAAAAACTAAATTTATTTCAAATATTTGAGCAAGAAAGTTTTGTTTTTTATCAGAAGACCAATTTATAAACCATTCTTTGAATGATTTTACCTAAAAAATAATGGTAGGACATTCATAATATAGACAATAAATCAATCATCCTACAAACAGTAAGATAAACAATCTATAGTTATGCTATGCAATATTTGCTGCAATAAATCTGCTTATATCTAAAGTAAAAATATCCCTTTTTTTCCTTTTCTTCCCTTTTCCATGTTCTTATATCTGTTAAACCAGAATTCTTGACAAAATTCCAGTAGAATATATAATTAAAAACTTGAAATTTATTTTTTTAACAACTCTATGAGATCATTACTTAGTATATTTATTATCAAACATACCAAGTATAATATCTTTAAATGAGAACAGTAAAATGTAAGTACATGATACTTAAAATGAAAATATTTGTACACTAGTATGTTTCCAAAAACATGACAAACAAAGACTGTTGTTTTTATGTCTACAAATAGCAAAATAAGTTGATCAACAAAAAGGGTGAAATTACATTCATTTCTTATGTAGCTCATAAGTTTTAATTGGAAAAAACTATTTAGTAGTAAAAATTATATACCAAATGAAACTTTTAAAATGTTTTAGATAATTTTACCATCTAATTGTGGCTAAGCCATATTAACTTACTTGAAACGAAACATATTTGGAAGAACTGGGCATTTTTTCACTTACAATTTTGTGTGGGCATTTCATTCTCGAAGAAGAAGCTGTGTACTATCTGTTATATATATGTTTGAAATCTTTCATCGTATGTCTACTTATATTCCTTCTGTACATTTTGTAAGTTCTGTAAATAGTTGAATTTGCAATAAATAAAATTAACACATTACTTTAGTAAGTCTTGATTTTAAAAATAAGTATTGTAATACTAGCGGGGTTAATCCGCTGTCACCATTGAAATAATAGAAGAGTAAAATTACTGTAACTATAACAAAAATTACTATAACATCCTCGGTTTAAACTTTAAAGGATGCTTATCCCTGAGAGTCTAGGGGAGGTTTACTGGTCCCACTAGTCTGAATTGGCTGGTTCGCCCTCGTGGATTTACGAGAGGGTAGGAAAATCTGAAAAAAGGGTTAAGGACTTCTAGGTCTCAGGTCCTGTAAAGAGTTGAGTCTATGGACTTACTTTAGAAGCCGGAAAAAATGCATAAGCAGAAATTGTGTACTCTTCTAGTCTCTGCCTGTAACGATCGGAAAGGAACAATAAAACCAAGTTTTGAGTCTACAAATGTATTAAATAGACTGTATACTACAATTAAGTTAACAAGCTGTCAGTTATAACCCATAAAGATTCATCAATAAAACAAACGTTTTCGGACCACACAGTCCATCATCAGGTTTTAAAATCGAAAAAATGCCTTCTTCTTCTTCTTCAAGTTCCACTCCTATCGGAGATTGTAAATCATTCTGGCAATTATAATTTTATTGGTTACTCGCCTGAATAGTTCAATTGAACTGCATCCAAACCACTCACGGAGATTGCGTAGCCACGAGATTTTACGTCTTCCTACGCTTCTTCTACCTTTGATTTTACCCTGCATTATATTCCTTAGTAGTTCGTACTTTTCACCTCTCATGATGTGCCCCAAGTATTCCAATTTCCTGATCTTTATGGAATTTAAAACTTCGCATTGTTTTCCTAGTTGTTCGAGAACTTGTTCGTTTGTTTTGCGATCCATCCATGATATTTTCAAAATGCGTCGGTAACACCACATTTCGAATGCTTCTAGGTTTTTAATGTTGGATTTTTTAAGTGTCCAAGCTTCAACTCCATACAAAAGGGTAGAGAAAATATAACATCGAAGCATTCTTATCCGGAGCGATATATTGATATCGCGATTACAAAAAAGTTTTCTCATTCTATTAAAAGTTGACCGCGCAATTTCAATGCGGCATCTTATTTCTTTTGTCTGATCAGTATCTTCTGTGATCCATGCTCCAAGGTATTTGTACGAAGATATTTGTTCAATTTCTGTATTATCTAGTACTAGCTTAACTTTGATGTTTTGTGCTTTTGTAAATACCATGAACTTGGTTTTCTTCAAATTGATTTTTAGTCCATAATCGTTGCAATATATATTTAGTTGTTCAGCAAGGTGTTGCAGTTCTTCTAGTGTTCCTGCCAGAAGGACGGTGTCGTCAGCATATCTTATGTTATTAAGTGGCTCACCGTTTATTATAAGGCCCTCACTGATCTCGGCAAGCGCTAATTCTGAGATGGCTTCACTGTATAAATTGAATAACAAGGGTGATAAAATACACCCTTGGCGGACCCCACGGCGAATCTGGATATCCTTGGTCAGTTCGTTTTCAACTTTCACTTTTGCTGTTTGATTCCAATAGAGGTTACAGATGATTCTAATGTCTCTACTGTCTATGTTTTTATTTAATAAAATTTCTTTAAGTCGATTATGCTGCACTCTGTCAAATGCCTTCTCAAAATCAATGAAACAGGCATATACTTCCTGATTAATATCTAAGCATCTCTGCGAAAGAACACTTACTGCAAACAGTGCATCTCGTGTTCCCAGTCCTTTCCTAAATCCCATTTGTGTATTACTTATGCCTTCATCTAATTTCTTATGTATTCTATTGTGAATTACTTTTAAAAACAATTTCAAGACATGACTCATTAAGGCTATGGTGCGATGTTCATTGCACTCCTTTGCATTGGCTTTTTTGGGAAGCAGTATGAATGTTGATTGGAGCCATTCTTTAGGTATTATACCTGTTCTATATATGGTATTGAATAGATCCAAAAGAAGATCAATAGATTCAGTATTCACAATTTTAAGTAATTCGATAGGAACTTCATCAGGCCCGGGAGATTTACCACTTTAGCTTGTTTCATTGCATATTCAATTTCTTCTCGTATAATGTCAGGCCCAGTATCATCCTTAAATTCTTTTGGTGCTTCTGTTCTCTCTTTGTCTTCAAATAGTTGTGCTATATATTGTGTCCATCTCTGCATTTTTTGGTTTATATCTGTTATAAGTGCACCCCTTTCATCTCTTAGTTGCCTAGTTTGAAGTGTTTTTCTCATTCCTGTTAATTCTCTAATTCTTTTATGCATGTTAAAAAAGTCATATTTTTTTGTTGTTTGTTTGTTTTGTTAAAAAATGCCTAAAATAAGTATAAACCATTTAGTTAAAACAAACGTGATTATGAAATTTTGACTATGGTTGAAAAGCAAAAGATGGTTATACTTACTAGGTCACAATGCCTGAGCCACCAAAATACTAGGGTAAAAACCCTTTAAATTACATTTAGTTATAAAAGATTATACATCGTGTTGTAAAATAACTGTGATGTTCAGTATTAAATTAAATTTGGCTACAGGTAACACATGGCTGAAGCGAGTTCCAGAGCCGGTGAGAGAACCTCTACACACGGAGAACAGCTGGTAACTGATTGACAAGATACTTATGAACGTTGTCGAAAACAAAATGTCAATGCAACATAAAACTATATTAGTTGTACATAGTATTACTACAGCCAAAAGATTCAACAAGTTTTTGATGATTTTAAAAAATAACAGCAATCTAGGTGTTGGGATTTAAAAAACTTTTTTATTTATTAATTTAGGGTATAAAAGATGTGAAATCAACGATGGTTTTATAGTCATGATTAATAGAATGACCTTGTGTCTTAGGCAACTTATGTTTGCTTTTTGTCGTATAGAATGTGGTCTAGAAGTGTATTTTATGTTGGATTAGCTTTATATATTTATATAAATATATATATATACATATATGTATAATATTAATATATATATATAGTATATATATTATAATATACATATATAATATGTATGAAAATTACCTTTTATGTTTATCACATCTAGGACAAGGTAAAAATTAAATAACAAATATTTGAAGCTAATATCAGACCTCATATTTAAATGACTTTATTTAAGACTGCTCGTATGGTGAAAAATTAATAAAAATAAGTTTTAGTAAAATGGTAATCTACAGGCTGACGAAATTAAAGTAATAACCTATGTGATTGAATTTAAAATTGAAGAGGCTGGGTTCCTCAGAGACTTAATGAGAATAAAAGTAAAGGAAATGACTGAAGAAAAGGGGGGGCGGTTAAAGGAGAAAAGGAGTTAAACAATAATTAGAAAATAATAATCCTTCATACTTAAAGTATCTAGCACCCTGAACAAAATCTATTTTGGTAGTATTAAATTCGGTTTGTAAAAACCTGAAATTTGATGTATAAGTGTGCTACTAAGTTGTTGACCGAGAGAAGGTGGTTTTCGAAACTCACGGTACCCGGCACTTATACTGTACTATTATCCCGCCGAAATACAATAGAGCGTTCACTTGATTGCCTTGTGGTGCGGAGCCTTCCCAACGGTTCCACACTTACTGACTTGCTGGCCCACTTCATTCGTTTTTTATGAACCCGTATTTTTATTTACCGTTATTTTCTATTACCTATACCTCATAGTTATTTTTTCAACAAAGCTCTCTGTTTTTAAACGTGATTTTTTCTTTTAAACAATTGTTGCAAACTGATATTGAACTCGTGTAATACACTTAAACTTGGTCGAGGTATCATTATTTGTTTAATTTGAAATGTTCACGTTAACTATGTCAAATTATTTGTGTATTATTCAATTTGGGATATAAAATAATTATTTAAACAATTTTTTACTCTTCTCTAGGTTACTACCCCTTATTTTTTTCTCTTTATTTTCTTGCTACGTTTACATTAAAGTATTCTGCAAGACTAACCTGTTGCCTGTTTTATTTTTGCTATCATGGCTGTTATTTTTATTCTAGGATTATCAATTTTTATTTATTTGTACATATTTATAATGCATTGTTTTTCATTTGATGATAAATAATCCAAATATCCTCGGCGTTTTTTAGGTGGAGAAGGATAATTACCACTAATACTTGGCATTTAATCGATATTGTTATATTCATAACACTAGTATGTCATTAAATGGATCTAAAAAGAACATTTTTTTTATATGAATGTAAACAAAAAATCTACAAATTAAAGGAATAATGCAGAAAATATAAAAAATCGTCGATATCAATTTTAAATTTAAAATTTCATAAAATGTCATTAGTGTCAAAATGTCATCATTTAGTGGAATAAACTTGCTTACGGTTGGACCAATTACAAACAAGCATTACGGCGCGGTAAATTTAAATTACTTCTCCTGGTTAAAAAACAAATCATAGTATTAACCAACTTCATTGCAAAAAGAACCAGTGTGGCTATTGGCGCCAGCAAACTCATGCTGTATAAATTCGCCTTGATATAAAAAATTAAATATTTTTACAAATGCACATCTACGGTCATTTCTCTCTATAAGCTATGTTGTAGATGAATATTAAATAGGTAATAAAATATTTTACACTTTTTGTTAAGTTTTTTATCGCTTTGTATCAAAGAAAATATATGAAGTCTTGTGTATAGATTATTTCGTTGAAAACAGTATCTACATTAAGCACTTATACATCATTAAATATAAAACAAAGTGTAAAATCCGGTAGTCAACCAACAGAATCCTCGAAAATCATTGAAGCCTTTCTCACCGGAATATCAATTAGTTTTCAAGAAGTTTTCGTGTCAAGTTTTCTTCTGATACGTGGCAAACTGAATTGAATTATACATGCATAGAATATAGGTCAAATTTTAGTTTTAGAAAAGTAACATGTTAGTTCAGGTGCTGTTATATGAAACGCGTTTATCATTGAAAACAAAAATAAATGATTACTTTTATATCGAGCTTTAATTGTGTTTATAATCTTTTTCAAGAGATTTTAAAAAAATACAAAAAATCTTACAAAGTGAAACTAGAAAAATTAATTTTAACTCACCAAATAAAATTAGTTTTGTTAATAAATCTATACTGCTAAATATGTTAAAAAACTAATTACTATTTAACTGGGAATAAGCCACAATTAAAGTTAAAAATACGTTTATTGACGTTTCAATTTCCACTTCGGAAATCGTTCTCAAAATTAAAACATTAAATCAAACAAATTAAAAAAAAAATACCATCCCTTCTAAATTCAACTACATCAGGAATTAAAAGACGACGATCCTGATCGCCGGTTTCAATTTTCTGAAATTATGCAGGATTTATGTATCCGCAATCCACATTTCATCAATCAAATCCTTTTTTCCGATGAAGCCACATTTTTTATACATGGTACCGTGAATCGTCAAAATTGCAGATATTGGAGTCAAGAAAACCCACATTGGATGACTGAGTCACACACGCAATATCCTCAGAAAGTAAATGTATGGGCAGGGATCATTAATGACAGAATCATTGGCCCTTTTTTTCTTTGAAGAAAATCTAACAGGAGAACGTTATTTAACTTTTTTGAGAAATCAACTTATACCTGTCCTTGCTAACATGTATCCAAATGCCAATAATCCAAATTTACCTAGTGAAAATATCTGGTTTCAACAAGATGGAGCCCCTTCGCATTACGCACGTGAAGTACGTCAATTTTTAAATCATTGCTTTCCCAGGAGGTGGATCGGAAGACGAGGTTTTATAGAGTGGCCAGCAAGGTCGCCAGATCTAACACCTCTAGACTTTTCCTGTGGGGTTACATAAAATCAAAAGTTTATGTCAATAGACCCCAAAACTTACAGGACTTGAAAGATAGAATTAGGCATGAAATGAGTCTAATTACTCCAGAAGTCATCCGCAATGTACTTGATGAATGTGTCCGTAGATTCGCATATTGTCAAGAAACCGATGATGGCATTTCGAACATTTAATTAAAATAATTATTATGCATAATTTGGTTACTTTAAGTACATTATGTAATTAAATCATTAGTTGTAATTTAGTTGAATTTAAATTAAAAAAAATGTTTTTGTACCCTTAAAAAATATTATAGTTAAAAATGTAATGTTGTTAAAGAGAGAGTTAAATCGACCTGTTTCGGGATTTCCCTCAAAACTCGACGGTTCTAGAAATAATGATAACGATCCATAATTTAGCCTCTCACTGTATATGTAGTTTTAGGAGACATTCATTAGACTTTCCGAGTTTGAATTTTTATTAGCCCAAGTGCCTGATAAGGGCTGGGAATAGGCCAAAGGACATTTCTGCTGTGTAGTATTTAATTCGTTTGTTAATCTGTTGTTAATGATCTTTGTGAATATCTTGTATACGATTGGGAGTAGATTTATAGGTCTGTAGTTTTTAATATCCTCTTTGCTACCATTCTTACAAATGATAATCATGTTTGCTGTATTTCAGTGGTCTGTTATGTATCTCGATCTAAGGCATTTCCTAAATATGCCTGCTAAAATTCTTCAGGTATTTATTGCCAGCGTATTTAAGCAGTTCCACTGTTATACCATCTATTTCAGCTGCTTTACCGCGTTTCATTTTTGCTATTGTCGATTATACTGTTTCCAGAAGGACTTCTGGTACATCTTCTTGGTTACTAATTACTTCTTTAAGTGTGTCAGGGGCTTTGTATAGTTTTCTGTTGAATTTAGTTACGAGTTGTATTATTTTAATTCTGTGTTTTCGTTTCTCAGTGCAACGATGTGCTTCTTCCCAATAATTAATGCTTCTCTAGTTTTCCTATAGTTTTTTCTGTTTTTGGTTGAATTTTTTACCCTTCTTTCATTGTATTTTCTTATACCTTCCTAAATACTTATCCTTATTGTTTTACAAAGTTATACGTATTGTATTTTCTGTATATTGCTGCTTACTTACATTTCTCTTCTATATTTTAGCATTATTTTGGTTTTATTAAACAGTTCACTACGTTCATTTTATTGATGCAGGCCTCCGATTGCTTTGGCACTATCAAGAATAATTTACGTTAATTGATAGCTGTCGATTTGATTATGTATTATTTTGTCAATGATTGTGCTTTTGGTGGTGATTTGAGTTTTCTTTTAGATTATTCTAAACTGCGTTCCTTTAAGGCCATTTAGTATTTAATGTACAAATACGTATGCTTTGATTAACACACATATACATATATATTATAATATATATTATATATATAATATATATATATATATATATATATTATATTTATTATATATATATATATATATATATATATGTATATGTGTGTATAATATATATATTATATATATATATATATATATATATATATATAATAATAAAGTTTAAAATTAGGTTCTCATTTAGATAATTTCGATGATATCAACCGATCTTCCATTCGACTTAAACAAATCAAATATCCGATTCGCCTTTCATTTCCATGATAATAAGAAAATCCTAAGAGAAATGCGACAATGTTTGTGGTTTGAATACAAAATATCATTTTTTTCTCTCATATTTAATTTATGTTATATGTTGGCGTGTACAGAAAACATGCACATTGTTTCTTTATTCTTGCGCTTGACATCATAAGCAAAAATAAAGTATATTAAAAAATAAAGTATCATAATTGAAATTCAATTAAAATAATCAACACAGGTGTAACCCATTCAGTACATAGTTACTTTTTCGCTACGTGAATTGGCTCATTTTAATAATTTAATCAAACCTAATATCTTCTTCTTCTTCTTTTTTTTCTTTTCATGTAGACATGACTGTCTGTTTTTGAATATGCCTCCAGTAAGCTTTCCTTCCATCTTCTTACTGATCGTCTTTCTATTAAGAGACCGGCTCTTGCCGTCTTTACTTGCCTCCGTACTGTTTCATTTAGGCAACTTGCGTCTCTGTTTGCTCTATTTACTTGATGAGATTCTTAAGTCTGTAGCACCAGGATGATGATGAATATATGACGGTGAATTTTAACATATGATATTTGAAATATCATTATTTTTGCTTTATACATTTTATTTTTTAGCTTACGAAAAATCAACACTAAACTTAGCTAACTACTGTATATTTGAAGTTCCACTGCCTATTTAAAATGAAGTGTTACTTGTTTTCATTATTAATACATTTATTGCCGAGTCAAATAAATTTTTTATATTAAACCAATATAAAGAATATTGCTTATTATGTTTATTTATTTCTGCGGGCCTGGTAAGAAGTTTATAAGCATATAGAATATTGGATTTCACTAATATACCAACAGATTCGGATATATTATTTAAGCTTGGGATATATTAAGACAGTTCTTGCAAGGTAACACACGATATATTATTTAAGTTTTCAATTTGCTCTATATCTGCTGATAACTTGAATCAAGGGACTTGTCAATGTGGTTATTTAATTTTGAAATAAATAAAGATTAATACTTATTGATCATAGAAACATAAAACAAACTTTTCAAGAAGTATGTACTTTAATATTTTTTAGTACGAATGGAAGAATGTTAATAACTGATGTTAAAATAAAGCAAATATTTTATTAGTACTTTAGAAAGTTGCTAAATAAAGAACACTAGACACAGATGATTCGAGATTCCAAATGAAAATGTAATATCGTAGAAGAGTAATGAACAGTGATCCCGAAAATTAAAAAGCTGAGGCAAGAAGAAGAAGCTTTTATGTTACTATTTGTATTTTTATAGTAAGTCTTTTTACCACAAAATAATACATATTATTTGTGGGAATACAAAAAGTTTAAAGGCGAAGAACTTTAAACAACCGTTAATTAACACGGAGGTTGATATAAAAAAAAAACAATATGATTGAATACAAATTTATCAAACCTTTTAAATTATGTACAAATTTATACCTAATGCCACTAAAAACATTAAAAGTATATACCTCAGGCTAAATGTTGACGCGTTTCGGCATTTATTTTTAATATGTTGCATGTCTGTAGTATTAAGGGTGGGTAGTTTTTCAAGTAAACGCAGTGTATATTATAATACTAATAGACACAAAGAAACATTTATTGTTTTTGTCTTATTTTCTTAATCAATTTGAGTTTCAGTATATATTTTGACATTTAATGGCATAATCAGTAAAACGAGTTTTATTCATTAATGTACTTATTTATGGTTTTTTTTCTGTAATTTTTTAAATGGTGTTAAGTCAGCGTGAGTAGTTTTATCATTTCTTATTTTTTTCACCACATTGCGTTTTAGTACCGCGTTTGGTATGAATTATAATTTAGAAATAAAAACAGGCATGCTAGTATGTAGCACTTCTCGCGACTTGTAATTGTCGTTTACAATTTTTGTAAAAACCTTATGTATATTAATTTATTACTATTATTGAGGAGAAAATTATTCACACGTTTCACAAAAGTTAGGGATGTCTTTGGTGTAACTTGATTTACTTTATAATAGAACAGCCGATAATATACATAGATAGATAGATATATTCAATTAGGTGGTTTTAGGTTTATGCCACTACAACCTTTTCAGATCTATTAAGGTCCTCTAAATCCTAGATTACATTCTCTAGCCTGACATTTTTTAAACTCCATAATAGCTGCTGGACTCAGCAGCTCTTCGCCTGGTAGCTTTTCCTCTCCTAATGTTATGCATAGATCATCATCGACCAATCTCACCAGCTTCAATTGCTCGTTCAGATTACAGTTTCCTGGTAACAGACATGCTATGGCTTTGACTGTTTTGTGTCTTTGCTTATTGGGTCTGTTGTAGATTTTGGCGAATATTCTATAATGCACTCTTTCGCCCTTTTTTTGTCCTGGTAAATTCCTTCACCAGTGTCAACGAAATACAAGGCAACTATTCGACTATTTTATATACTTACTTTAAAAATTGCTGTTTAAAAGGTACCAAAAACATGTTTTTATTTTATTTGTCTATGTGTTTTATCTAACACATCTCTTATGTTTATCTTTTATTATGTTTACTTGTTTTATAGTTACAAATAGAAGATAGGGCTAGTACAAACACTGCGGATATTACTTAAATTGGCATAATAATATACCTTTATACCATACTGAGGATTAACTGCCGAAGATGTGCGAATAAAATAAAACAAGTGCAGTTTTTCGTTAAATTTTTATGTCTTCATTTTTATTCTTTATTTATATTCTTTTACAATTTCCTACGTTTTATTTTATACTTATTCTTTAAAACAAATTTAACTTTTACCATCATGTAAAAACGCTGCAGTAATATGTTGATTTTATGTAGAATTTTATCACCGAATTAATTTGAACTCACAAGCATCGTGAAAATTTATTGTATAATGTACCTGTCAGTGACTCGAGAACTTTCACGGACGCACACGTTTATTGCAGGTTCTATTAATTGGCGAGTGCAAAATTGTGTAGTGTCTAATTTATTTTTATACGCAGTAAAATTTTTCAACAGGTTTATGTAAAGTTTCAAAGGAATAGTTCACGGCGAATATACAGGGTAATTTTTACGTAAATAAAACACTACAACCGCATCCCCACCAACAAAAACAACTGGATCAACGTTAGTGCAGTGCAATGATCTTTCTAATATAAAATTAGAAATATATAGTATACACTGCGGAACTTCTGACCAACAATATATTGAACAAATCAAATAAAGAATATCCGCTCGACTAGACAACTAAAAATTAAGTCTAATGCCGGGTCCAGACCAAGCAGACAAAACAAAAACATTCATGTTTCGCGACAAAGTGGCGACAAATCGAAAACATTTGATGAGACATTTCTGAAACAATTTTGTTTTGTTTGCAGATTTGAAAACTTTTTCAGGTCCCGTCTCAGGTCGGTAAAGATCAAAGGGTCTGTGTTTTGTCTGTGTTTTTGACGACAGTTGTCGACGCAGTGTGGACGCGTGTGCGTGCCAAAACGAGTTAAGCAGTAGGAAAATAGAATGTACAATTTTTATCAAAATCAAGTGTATTTTTCTGTTGTGTAGTGAATAAATAAATACTAGTGTATTTTTCTAAACATGTCGGGGGACAAAAAGTGGAATACACAAAATACATGCAAGTTAATAGAAATTTACAGGGAGCATTCGATATTATGGGACCCTAAAAATAAAGATTATAAAAATCGCTACAAGAAAGCCGATGCATTAAAGGAAATTTCTTTATCGCTAAATGTGCCACTAAATGGTGTTAAAAAAAAATAAAGAATGTTAACAACCAGTATGCTAGAGAAAGACGAAACTACAAGAAACTTAAAAAATCTGGGGCTGGGAAACTTTTCAGTTCAAAATGGTTTGGTTATGGTAGGAATCACCTGTTGCTAAAAATCTTAAAGTGATTGCTAAACGTTCTGTTACACTTATAGCATTTCTAAAGTTAGTACCTATGTCTTTTTGCAACTGCAGGACCAACAAGGCATATTAGATTCTCAAAATCTTCGGTGGACATTCTTAAAAAAATTTTGAAGCTTGATCGAATTTCACCACTTAGTCCAATATCATCTGCGCGCAGCTGAACTAACAATTTGTCTATCGAACAACTTTCTCGCATTTTTAGGCTTGGTCTAATCCAAAAACGTTTGGGTTTTCGTTTAGCAACCTGGGATGATGATGAGAGCAAAAAAAAACAACTTGCGGCTAGCAATAAATCTTCAGTTTCATTTTTTTCTTTATTAAAACGCCACATGGTTAACCAACACTAATCACAACAACAACGTCACCAACTGAATTTTGTTTTTATATTTTGTTGTTCTGGTGTGGACAGTTTGTCTCAATTTTGTTTTGTCTTTTGACGACAAATTTTGTCGCCGATTTATCGTGTTTTTGTTTCAGAATTGTGTTTTCGTTTTGTCTGCTTGGTCTGGACCCGGCATAAGGAGTAAGCTACTTACTTACTCCGTGGAGTTACAACTCTTCGTGGGTTTTAACCGACTTGATAACATGCCTACACTCTTATCTGTTTTATGCAATCTTTATCCTATTCTCCACGCCCATAGCTTTAAGGTCTTCTTCTTCTTAAAGTGTCGTCTTCCTACGGAGGTTGGCAACCATAATAGCCATTTTTATTTTTAAACTTGCTGCTCTAAACAAATCAATCGATCTGCATTGATACCAATCACGTAGATGCTTCAATCATAAGTTCTGCCTTCGGCCAACAGATCTTCTTCCTTAAATCTTTCCTGTATTATGAGTCTCAAGATTTCATATTTTGGTCCCCTATCACGTGGCCTAGGTATTCCAGTTTTCTGGTTTGTATAGTGGTGATTAGTTCTGTTTCTTTACCAACCCTCTCCACTACTTCTTTATTTGTTATTCTATCAGTCCGTAATATTTTTAATACTCTGCGGTATATCCAGAGTTTGAAAGCCTTGATTCTTTTTAAATTGCATTTTTTAAAGTCCCAGTCTCAGATACATATACATATAATAATATTGAAAATATATAACAGCGAATGATACGTAGTCTGATTTAGAAATTTAGATTTTTGCACGTTAGGAGTGGCTTCATTCGTATAAATGCTGATCTGACAATCTCTTATTTTCATTCGCACATCTTCGGCGCAAACTTAATTTCAAGCGGTTGAGTGGCAGCTAACCCTCAGTATGGTATAAAGGTCTACTATTATGCCAATTTAAGTAATATCCGCATAGTTTTTTCGCCGTGTTTGTACTAGCCCTATCTTTTATTTGTAACTATAAACATGTTTGGTATAAAACAAGTAAACATAATAAAAGATAAACATAAGAGATGTTCTAGATAAAAGACATAGATAAATAAAATAAAAACATGTTTTTGGTACCTTTTAAACAGCAATTTATAAAGTATATAAAATAGTCGAATAGTCGCCTTGTATTTCGGTGGGACTGTGTAAAAATATATTTATCTGTAATCAAATCAGGCAAATAAAAATTAAAACAAAATTACTCTACCGGGAGTGGTTATTAACTGAAAACTTATTATTAATATTTACATTCAGATATGCCTGGTATTATGTTTGAAAATATGGGCAGTCACCAAGTTGAAGTTTTCATCAAACTGTTGAACAGCCCACATATTGTATCAAGAGCCAATAAAAACATCGGATATTGCTATTAAGACAAATTATAATGCGTTTTCTAGTATTGAAAGACTTAAGCATCGTTCGGGTAAGATATAACAATATTTGCCTGAGCGATCGAAACCATGAAGTAATTTATCAAAAAAAATCACGTTTTGATAGCCCAGTAGTGTACAGTTGGGTAGGTGAGTATAACACTTTATTTTTAAACCAGTGAAATCAGATTTTGCGAAACAAGAATATTTTTAGTATAACCATAACTACTACAGCGTTTAGTTAAATTCAAATAGAGAACTGCAAGTAAGTTTGGTTGTAACTTCATCAGTGTTCTTTTTAAATTCTTTTACAATTTTACAAAGATACTTTTTAAAGGTCGCGTCCGTAGTGTGATAATAATTCTGCAGCTGAAGAGCCAGTGGAACCTCTAATCAATTGGAATATTTATAAAGCTGTGTAGTAAAACTTAAGCGACATGTTCAAGTACCTCTCTGATGATGCCAAATGTATACTGAAACATGTTTATGAAGGACTGTGTTCTAATTGTATAAATTAGAAGCAATTGCAGAGACACGTTTTTTAACCAGAGTCTCCAAAATAATATAGGAGAAACATCTTATTGTAGACAGTGGAGAAAGGATTGTGACAAATTCAGACAAATATTTTCTGTCATTGTAATATGAAATATATTTTTTACTAATTCCTATTTAATTTATTTTTACTCTATATTATAGGTTAATATCTGTTACAATCAACACCAGCTCTGTTACTATTGACACCAATAAGGTGTCAATTGTAACTCATGAGGTAACCTGACACAAAGGGTCATAATTTCATTTCTGTAATACTTAAGCAGCTTTTGAGCTAAAGATACTGTGTAATAGAGTGCCTAGTACAGGTTAGAATAAATTAAAAATTTAAAAAAGCTCAACCTAGTCATAAAAAAATCAATTTGTGACATTTGTTACAACCGACACCAGTCTCCCTAACTATTTACTAGTATATTACAATTTTATAAAAGTATGAAAGACCTACATTACTTAGAAAACAAAAAATGCAGTTAAAAATTAAACTGAACTTATTTTTTAATAACAATCTAATAATCTAATAATCTAATTTAATAATCTGAAAAGTATACTAAACGTAGTGAACGTTTATCGATTGTTTTTTTATGGACTTAGTTTTACGCAGTTCTCAAACTTCCCAGAACTTTAAAAGATATAAAACTACTAGTCCAAAAAATTTGCTTTAATTTGCACTTTCTAGGCTCCAAAATGATTTAGACAGTAGAGAGCAAGTAAAGGCGACAAGCGAACGGCAATTTTTGTCTCGGGTTTACAGGCTTGTTTGGAATTCTAATGTAATTAACAAGGATATCAGGACATGGGACGACCCAGCTGATATTTTATAGATTGAGATAAATATAGAAGTATCAATAAAGTTGGTTACAGCATATAGGATGACTTAATTCACTTATATATTGTTTGAGTTTATATGTTGCGTGTAACTATTTTTATTTAGATGTAAGGGGTGTGTATTTTAGTGTTAGGGTACGGACCAATATATGTATTTATAAATTATTATTATTATTTTAACAGTAAATAATTTTACTTGGATAAAATTATGTTATTAATATCGGTACATATAAATCAAAATATATATACAACAGACAGAGATAAATGAGGATAAGACTAGATATAATTTAATAATTTATATAACACGGGTTTATTATGAATGTGATCTCCTTTCGGTTTCAGGTTTGCACAGTTTTATCCATTTAGTCGTCTTGTCATGTCGAAATTTGGTTTGGATATATAATATAAAATTATCATTGGAAACCAATAAATGCGACCAATTTATTCTACTGCTATATAAGCCAACCTATAAATATTGCGAAGTTTAAAACATACCATTGGCCCAACCCTAATTTAGTCCCCAGCCGAGAGATTCAGTGCACTTCACTTTTGAATTTATATCATTTAGATAATTCATATTGCAAAAACAGCCCAAGCCACTTAAAGCCACTTTTGCATTTGGATTTAATCTGTAATATAGAATCAGTTGTACTCGAAAGTTTACAGTATTTGCAAGTGCTGCAATCAGTGAGACTTTTTCATATCAAGTTTATTTAGAATGGTTTCGGACTATGATTATTACTCAAGATAAGTAAATGCATACTTTTTATCACTTCTATAACTACTGAATATATTATTAGTAGATTAGATTATTAGATATTTTTTATTCGGAGTTATGCTTTATCACATCAATAAGTTTTTGTGGGTTATTGTAAAGATTATTTTGCCTACCACATAGGGTATTACTAATGAGTACAGAAATTACTGGGGTGGTGATAGGGCAAGCAAAACAAATCAAAACGTTTGCGAACTGCCACTCAGGGTTTATCTGGTTAGCTGGGGTCATGGATAAGTAAATAGCAAGGTGGGATTCGACTAGGGCAACTACAAAAATAAAACAAAAGGGTACTTACATGAGTATCCTGGACAAACAAAACACAAGAAGGTTCTTAAGCTATTTAAAATGGATGCTGCTTAGAAGAATCTTTTTGCTGGATGAAAAAAGATGCTCTTCCTTCCTAAAAACACAAAAAGGTGTAAAAAACTTTTTAAAAGAAATAAACAAATTGGTTTAGGGCAAAAATTCTCAAAAAGATCTCAATTTATGATAAGTGATATGATAGATGAATTTAGCAAATGTCAAAAATAAAACTATCCGTTAGATGTCAACAATAAGTTTTAAAATTTGAGAACAATTAATATGACGGCTAGGACACACCCTAATATTTATAATTTTAATTATTACAATTTCTTGACCTGTTATGAAAGCAACTATTTCTGACAAATGTCTATTTTTACTTTTAAGTTTCAACAGCAAAAGTTACCTGGATTTTACTAAATGTTATTTTTATTTTAAAATTCTGGGGGTGGAACTAGAGATTCCTGAACTACCACGCAAAAAACTGCATCTATAGTCTGGAATGACTAGGGACACACAAAATAAGGATGGAAGCTATTCACTGTGAGAGACTCTCTCTCCTGTTACCGCCAAAGAATGTAGAGCGCAGAACTATTTTAATTAATTTTAAACTGTTTTTCCTTGTTTTAGTGTAGTGTTTGTACAATTTTATGTTAACATTCATGTTTATCACATTCTACGCTTGCTGGATAGCCCATATTTGACGAAATGCCCCTGATATATATATATATATATATAATATATATATATATATATATATATATATATATATCCTCTCTGATGCCTTCCTCAGGGCTTCCGAGGGCTCGGAAAGCTCGGCAAAATGGATTACGACACGGTTCAACCCGGAAGACTGGTGAGTTTGATATTAATTTTAGTAATAATATTAATCTTAGATCTAGGTTTTATTGTACTAACCGCGGAAATCTTTCCGAACATTATATACATACATATATTATATATTATATATCAATATATATATATATATACTATATATATATATATATATATATATATATACATATATATTATATATATATATATATATATATATATATTATATATAATATATATATATATATATATATATATATATATATATTATATATATATATATATATATATATATATATATATATATAGAGATATAGAGAATATAGATGGAGAGAATGCCTAAAAATAGATGGCCAAAAAGATAGAAAAATGGCCTCCGCCAATAGAACAAAAAGGGGTTAACGAAGACGATCATCGAGAGAAGATGTCGAAGATGCAATGACCCCCAGAGACTTTAAAAACTTAAGATTGCTTCGACAGAAAACGCTGGAAATTTGAATGCGCGAAACTACGCTTAGCTGTATTCACCCTGAAGGTATAGAGAAGAGAGTAGTTTCTGTTGGAACTGTTACACCTGTTACATTTAAATAATTAATGGAGCTGGTACTTGAAGGATTTACACAGAAATACTATCTCGTATACCTTGACTACATCATGGTCATTCTGAAGAATTTTGACACTTTGCCACTTTGAAAGTTTTCACCAAACTCAGGAACACTAACCTACAAGTAAATACCAAGAAGTGCGAGTCCTTTCACAAACAGTTAGTTTCCTTTGATATGTAATTTTATCCTCAGAATATGTATGTAACTACCTGTCACTGTTTGTACATGAAAGTCAGAGAGACTGGGACAAACTAGTGCCTTTGTTTCTGCTAAACTACCGAAACTTTCAACAAGGATCAACTGGTTACACTCCAGTAATATTATTGACCAGTCGAGAAATCAAGATTTTCCATCGATCTCCTACATGGCAAATACCAGATGAAGGCAAACAAGAGAACTCTCAGTAGGCGGCCTAAAATATTGACTGGTTAAAGTCCACGATTTTGCCAGGAATAAGCTACAACTCACTAGCGACCGAATAAAGATAAGGTTTGATAAGAAATCCACTTTCGTTAGCTTCAAGGAAGGTAATATAGTTTGGCTTTACCAACCAATGAGAAGGAATGGTCTTAGTCCCAAGTTGCAGCGGCCCTGGGAGGAATCATACCTTAGTACTGAACAGATAAACACCATGTATATAGGGTGCAACTAACGCCACGAAGTAAGCCGTCGGCCTAGCCTATTTAGCTACTGTTCGGTACGAAGTGTCCTGAAAGAAGGGAGCGATGTTATGTGACTGTAAAGACAGTTCTCTAATATCTCGACAATTTTTACCTGGTGTTTTGTCAATGCTTTATTCGCATCATTTAGCGTTGAAAAGCTCTAACTCAGTGTTCATACCTTCGATGGTGATATCTAAGAACATCTTTAGTGTATAAAAACAGCTGCGCCGTCACTTTACAGGAGAGAGTTTATATGCTATTAAGCGAAATGATTATCTTGTAAAGTAATATATTTGTTAAATTTACCTCCTAGGTTAACTATCGTAAGTGCATTCGGTCAACTTTACAGTACAGCTGTTTAAAGGTTTGCTCATTGTTTATTGATGATTGTTCAGTGAGGGAACAACCAATATATTTGAAAATTTGCATATTAATTAAGAAATAGGTAGGTAATGATCCTGTGTAGTACTTAAATTAACATTATTTCTTGTTTTCGAGAAAAATCACTTACGATATTTTACGTTGACCAACATAAAAAGTAAATTATAGTATGTAACACTTACTATGAATTACGTTGGACACTATACAAAACTATTTGTCGTATGTCATAGATACTATATTCTTCTTTGTAAAAAATGGTAAATAATTGTTGTAAGTAGTAGATAATACATTCTACTCCGTTAAAATTTTAAATAATAATGTAAAGTTTATTAACCTCATTGTAATAAAAATATTCAGGAGTATTTTAGGAAAGTAGGCAATGAAAAAGCATGAAATATTATTGATAAAATCACACTACCATATTTTATTGATATAATTATCGTTATTTGTCATACAAATTCAAAAAGTAGTACCTTATTGTAATTATTTTAAGGTATCCGTAGTCTAAATAAATCATGCAATAACTTTTAATAACCCTTATTCTAAGATCCATCAACATAACGTAAATTTTAATAAACATAAAAACCTTCTAGTAACAAAAAAAAATATAACTCACTATCACCCTCACTCTGAGTGTGCCCAACTTCTAAAAAGCAATGACGAATAGATACCTAAAGTGGATGCAGCATACAAATATATGGCTTATGCGATTGAGGTTTTGGCTCACACAATTATCCGACCAAAATCTAAATTCTATTTTGCCTAGGTTCTTATGTTTTAAAATAAATTTCATCTAACACATGAGAACCTCATTAGCGCCCTTTTGCCCTGCCCTTCCTGCCACAGAAGCAAGTACCTTCTTTATTCACGACATTGAAAACATTGAAGTTGAATATTGATAGTTTACGTTTATAATAGAGATAATTACCGTGTGTTTCCAAGCAAGAGTTAATAACGTTTATTCTGATTTTTATACTGCAGAAAACGGTACCCCACAAGGCTCAGTACTTAGTCCTAACCTATCTTAGTTGCCATAAACAACATATTAAACAATTACATAAACCTCTCAAAGCTCGCCTCTATGCCGACGATTTAGTGGTGTATATTAAAGGAGCACAAAAGGAATCTATGTGCAGAATAGTACAGACATTTCTAACCAACTAGATGAATGGACGGCTAGTACAGGCTTCAAATTCTCCGTTACAAAGACAACTGGTATGGTGTTTACGAAAAAATCATCCATTACACCAGTCCTTTATCTTCACAACAGCATCATTCCTTCAAAAACTCCGTGAAATTCCTTGGTATGTGGCTGGATCAAAAACTTTCCTGGAAAAAGCACATACAACACTTGGCGCTAACATGCAACAAAAGACTCAATTTGCTTAAAACCGTATCAAATCGTTTCTGGGGTTCTGACTTCTCTACACTACTCCTTCTGTATAAAACACTAATTAGATCCAAACTCGATTACGGTTCAATTGTTTATGCCTCTGCAACCAAGAGTACCCTAAAACCGTTAGATACAATCCACAATGCCGCACTTCGGATCGTTCTCGGAGCTTTTCACACTTCACCCATAGAAAGCTTATATTCTGAAACTGGAGAACCATCATTGCAGTATAGGCGGGCACTTTTAACACTTTCACACGCTTCTTCTGTAGCTGCTAATAAGGATCATCCACTCTTCGAAAATACTTTTTCTAAAAATAATCTTGACTTTCTCTTTAATAAACCTCGTACTGGAAAACCTTATTACACACGAGTAAGATCAATTCTGAATAATTTTGATACAACAATCCCAAATGTATTTCAGTGTAACATCCAACATCCGGCTCCATGGTTAATAAGCATCCCAAATTGCAACACCTCTCTAATAGAGTTCTCCAAAAAATACAATAACAACATACTAATTAAAAACAAACTAAACGAGATTCTTGAACGAGACTACCTTAACTGCACAAATATCTTTACCGATGCCTCTAAATCTAATGATGGCATTGGTTGTGCATTTGTTACTCCAACGTCTACTTTCAAATTTAAACTACCGCCTAGCTCAAGTGTTTTCACCGCTGAATTGTTTGCTTTGTACCGTGCCCTAAAATATGCAAACCTCTCAAGAATTTCAAAACCTCTGTTTCTCACGGACTCGCTCAGCTCTCTTCTTGCAATACAGCATCTGTATCCTAAACAGCCCCTGGAGCAACTAATAAAAACTGAACTACAAATCGCCCAAGAGAACCACATAACCCCTAAATTTATATGGATCCCATCGCATATAGGAATTATCGGCAATGAAGAGGCAGACAGTAGTGCTCGTGATGCAGCAACAAGTGCGGAATCTGAATTAGTGCGTGAGAGTGTATGTAAAGATCTCAAAACGTTTTTTAAACAAAAAGTGATTGGTCAGTGGCAGCGCGAATGGTTTCTATCGCAATCTAAATTAAGATCGCTAAAACCAGATACACGACAGTGGAAAACTAGTGCTAGTACACGGTTTATTCAAACGGTTCTAACGCGCCTACGTATAGGACACACTAAGATCACACACTCTTATTTACTTTCGGCCAGTGAACGCCCCCTGTGCGACCTATGTGCTACGCCTCTTACCGTCGTCGCATTTGTTAATTGAGTGTCCAAAATTCCATAGAGAACGTTTAATAAACAATATACCAAATACTCTACCAGATTTATTAGGAGAAAACTGTCCCGTAAAAAACTTATTAAATTACCTAAGGTCAATCAATATTTTGTATCAGATTTAAAGTTTTGTTTACTGAGTAACGCCGCTAATAACCTGTTGGTGGATGCGGGAATGTTTCTTTTTGATAATAATAATAAAAAAATTACCGTGTGGATTATTAAGTATTTTCTGTAAATCGAATGTAGCTGTTATATGTTTTTCCCTTAGAGGTTTTAGCTTCGTTTTTATCAAAGCACTTTCTTTCACGCGTAGACTTTTACTATGCAGATGTGATTCATAAATCTGTGTTTCAAGCAATGTTGGTTTAGATTTGTTTTTTTAAATGTGATATTTATCACATTGGTCCTTTTTAGGAACGTAAAAACTCAATTTAAAATGTTCGTTAACAATATCACGATATTGCCTTTCAGTATTAGCTATAGAGAAAGTATACTGTTTCGTCAAATTATTCCTTGTATAAATCAAATAAGCGATAAAAATTTAAATCGCTATCTAAATAAAGATTATCACTTTCTGTGATAATGAGATTTTATGGGTTGAATGGACTTGATGTGATCACAAACATATTTGACAACGTCTTGGTTATTGCCTTACGATGATTGTGATGGCATCTCTAATCTATTTATATCAAACCGCTAGTAACGTCTAGTTTTTCCAATGCAGTGTAGACGAAACTGTTCACTTATAGAGAAAGTATTTAAAAAGGTCTTATATACAAATAGATATAAATTCGTCTATACCTCCTTCACTTTAGTCTATAATGAGATAAAATTGCGCCTTGATACTGATATGCAGTTTTTCTGGACACATCGGTTTTATTGATTTCGCAAACTGGTTGTACCATCACGACTTTTATATGATTTACCTGTATTTTTTAGTCTCTTTTTTGTATTATTAATCCAAGATGCAACATGCGACGTCTGATGTTACCTACATCCTTTCGAGAAACCTTTTTTCGTTTTCTAGAACATTCGGAGTTGATTCGGAAAATGAAGAAATCGGGGTGTTAGCTTGGGAGAAAGTGGTCAGTGTGATGAAATGGCTACTGCGGTTTTTGTATAGCATTTTCATACCAAGGACAAAAGTAGTTATCACAATCGTAGTCTGAATGGTTTTTAGCACACTTTGGGATGGAATGTGTGTGTTATCTTCCTCTGACTGGTTCTCTGTTGATTCTAAAAATAATTCAATGTTAAGTTACCATTGTGTACCTATAAATAATATTTTTATTATTTTTTATTTATAAATATTTACCAGAAAACGGGGAAGGAGGAACGTTATTGAAATCTTCATCA
>OU898277.1:136707679-136725376 GCA_918026665.1 Diabrotica balteata
CAAATATAACCAAACATATACGATCTGTCAAAAGTTTCAAAACAATAGTACCAATATGGCCGAAATTAGGTCGTTTTTAGTCACGTGATGCCCTCTCCATAGATTCTAACTCGATGATCTAAATGTATTTTCTTGTTCTTCTTTCCCCATTATATGGCGCAGACAACTTGTCCGTTGTACCATCTACTTCTTTAGACTACAAAAAATGTAAGTATTTTCGTTTTTTTTTCTTGTGAGACGTATTATCAATTGAATTGGTGGGTTCGAAAACCGTACAAATCCAAAATTTGACCTTTTAAAGTAAAATAGCCATTTTGTTTAAAATTCGTTCCTTTCTCGATTGGGCCTAATAACCGTACTACAAACTTAGCCGTTAACATAGCACAACTGACTGTAGTCGTGCGTAAGGAGAAAAACCGTACTTGTATGGGTTTTCACCTCAACAATAAAAATAAAATAGTGGTCAGTTGAACATTGACACGCTTAACGTTCACTTCGTGTGTACGTGTATTGTACAAAATAGTTAATGTTTGCAAAATATTAAAAATTTTAATTAAAATTATGTCATCCAGTGATAGTAAAGAAGTTACTGATAAGACTAGTGATAGCAGAAAAAGAAAAAGGAATGTTGCTGGTTGGACAAGTGATGCAAGAAAAATAGCCCGTTTGCATGGTCAGTTATATGTTTCTAAGCACGGAAAACACGTACATTTATTCAAAGACTGTAGGAATTGCGTGTAGGTAAGTAAAAAAGTTCTACACTATAACTGTGACTAGTAGTACATAGAGTGTATGTGCATTATAAGTACATCGGTTGATAACTTTTAGGACGAATCCATTTCATTTGAAAACAAATTTTTACATATCAGTATGTTAGGATAGATAGCATAGATATTACTACGACCCACTTATATTGAGCTTAGACCCAATGTAATGCTAGTCACGGGGTAGATTGTAACATTAAGTTTGGCTTAAATATTATAATAGCTGTTTTATTTTTTAGGTGTAAAAAAATGCTTGAAACAGTTTACTAAGAAAGAAAAAAAATATTTTCAACTAACTATTCAGCGGGACGTCGGAAAACGAGCAAGACGCATATTTAGAAGGACTCATGAAAGCAAAACCAATCCAAAGACATCGCGTAAGAAATTGAAGCAAGCAAGAAAAAAAATCAAACTTTTCATACTTTATTTTAAAAGCCATAAATATATTTTTTGTATGAAAACAGGCATTTATAAGTATTCATTCCATATCTCACTGGCAAGTTCAGCGCCTGACACCCTACTTGTGACAGGTTAATCACCAAACGATCTTAAGGGCAGACATAATAATAATAAACTTCGCACATTATGCGGTGAATGGACTGAGGAAATTAAAGAGCACATTCAGACGTATCCGGTCAAAGTTTCACCAGTATTCCTCCAAAATCATTCGGTATTGAAATGAATGTTTGAATGTAAAGAAAATGGATAGCTTGTTTGTCGAAAAATATTGAGATTTAGAAAACTTAGTTAAATACGAATTTTATTTAATTTAGAATATTTTAACTACATAGATTTTTAGAAAACTTCAATCTTAAATTTGGGATACTACAGTTGATGTATGTTCAGAGTGTAAAAGATAGGGAACGAGACTTAGATATGTTAACCTTAACGATAACGCAAATAAAGCAGTTGAAACGGAACTAATGTTTCACAAAAGGCGAGCGAAGATGTGCAAACCCTGTATTCTGAAAGACCAGAAGTGATGCGATTAGTTTTGATTATATGCAGAACATGTCACTGCCGCACATTCCAGTCCAGAAAATCTTTTATTTTAGGCAGCTCTGGGTATTCCCATTCCAAATACATAATCTTAAAGAGAATACTGGACATTTTTATACCTACCATGAAGGTCAATGTGAGAAAGGACCTAATAAAGTGTGCATATGCTTTAATTTTTTATTTACCTTTTCTTTTTGTATTTTTTCTGTAAAACCTACCATTAAAAACACATTGCAAAGGTGTTCAGATTTTTATTGATTTTCTCGGAACGCAGATTTTGGACATGTACGGTTTTCGTATTATTACGTATAACCACAATATTTATTACACTGGAGGAGACAAAACTGATCATAGATACGGAGTAGCTTTCATCATAAGCAACACCAGGGCCGTTCCTGGCGGGTATGCAATGAATGCCCCGCACGCAGGCGCTAAATTTTAGGGGCGCCAAATATTTGGTTACCGTTAGAAAAATATTCTTACTTCTAAAACAAAAAAAAGTCAGTGTTCAGTATTTCCCCGGTAAGCGCTAAAGCAATCACTTCATCCGTTTGCTATTCACTATTATAATACCAAAATTACTAATTAAATTACCAACCTACAATTTTATTAGTGTCAGCATACGACGCGCCATCTAATGCCGCACGCCACTCACTTTTAATGTTTTGTGTTGCCGGCATGCCGCCCGCGTGGTTGTCTTAAGAAAAGTTGCGCGATGCGCCCGCCTCTGACGAAGGCGGGCGCCTTCATTGTCATTAAAGTTTATTGTAAATACATCAAGTTTATTGTAAATTGTAAGTTTAAGGCGGCAAATAAACTGCTTAAAGTAAGTAAAATAAGTTAACTTATTTATTTAAATAAAATAAAAAGTAAAGTAAAGTAGTAAAATTTAACAGTTTAAGAACCTTAAAATTATTCTTCGGGTCAGTTAAGTATCAATGTTTATTTACAACCATGTATGTTATGTTGACATTGAAGACCTTTTATTAAAGTTTGAAAAACTAAATTTCTAGTTTTAAAATCTATCCAGGAGGAAAGTGCCATTTACCCGGATGAAAAGTGTATGACATTAATTTTCCACCCAGGTAAATTTTAACATCCTACGAATAACCAAAATGTTTGTTTAAATTTTATTAGATTTTTTTTTAATTTGCATTTAAAAGATATGGTTCTGAATAAAACAGTACCTATACAAACCTCAGTGAAAAAATTTCATTCCTGTCTCGACGCTATACGCCTCGGTAAACCATGTTTTTCTCTTGTTAAGAAATAAACACTTCAATTCAGTGTATAATATTATATATTGTGAATGTATATAATATACTACTATTTACAACCATATACGTAAAACATAACTTATGACATATTTGAGAGTTGGAAAGTTCACCTTTTGTGACTGTTCTGATTTTCAGATAAAAATTGATTACCTGTTTAATTTCTGCCCAGAAAAGCAAAATATTACTCAATTATTTTGGATGAACCTCCAGTTGTAGCGATGTTGAGCAGCTGACGGTCATAATTCGCTTCGTTTATTGTTCTCCATATGAAGTCGAAATTAGAGAACACTTTCTGGGTTTTTTCAAAGTTTTAAATACTACAGGAGAAGGGCTTTTCCATTTTTTAAAAGAAGAAATATTATCAAAATTTGAAATAAACCTTGATAACATGAGAGGTCAGGGTTACGACAATGGGGCAAATATGTCTGGTAAGCATGTGGGCCTTCAAGCTCAGATTCTAAAAATTTATCCCAGAGAAATGTTTTTGCCTTGTTCAGCTCACACTTTTAATTTAAGTGTCAATGATGCAGCTAAAATTTCATGTGAAACTGCAGGTTTTTTTTCAATTATTCAGGAGTTGTTCAATTTTTTTTCTTTTTTTTTCAATTATTCACCCTACAGATGGGACATTTTAAAAAGGAATGTACCAAACTTAACTTTAAAATCAGTAAGTGAAACACGATGAGAAAGCAGAGGCAAAGCCATTCGCCCTCTTAGGTTTCAATTCCTCGAAATGTGGAAAAATTTACATGATTTGGTGGAAGATAATTCAAGAGATATGAACACGAAACATTCAGCAAGGTCACTATTAGACAAAACTAAAACGTTCAAATTCATTTTTTCTATTATAATTTGGCATGATGTGTTAACAAAAATTAATATAGTAAGTAAAATGGTCCAGAATCCAAATACAACTTTAAAATGAATGCCACACAGAAATAAAAAATCTTATTATTTATTTCACTGAAAAAAGGTTAGACAAACATTTCGAGATTTTCATGAATGAGGCTGTAGCAGAAGCAGAAAAAAGTGATGTAGAGCAAACATTTCCATTATTAAGACAAAGAAAGACGAAGCTTCAATTTTCGTATGAAGGTACAGATGAAACAGTATTCGATCCAAAACAAAAATTTAAGATCAGTTTTTATTTTCAAATTTTGGACACAATTCAATCCCTACAAAGACGCTTTGGGGGAATAGATAAGTTACACGATTTATTTGGATTTTTGGGTAATTTTCAAAATCTAGATTCTGATGTGATTAAAAGATCATGTATGGATTTGGATTTAGCTTTACAAATTCAACATGCAGGAAACGTATGCAAAGATATTGATGGTCTTGATTTGCATAATGAAATTCTGTCATACAAAGTTCTTAACCCAATCACAGACTCTGGCAAAATTTCGGATTCGCCCATAGATATTTTAAATTATATAACAAAGAAAAATTTACAATCCTTGTTTCCAAATCTATTTATAGCCTTGAGAATATTCCTGACCCTTCCAATTTCGGTGGCATCTGGCGAAAGGAGTTTTTCAAAGCTAAAGCTAATAAAAAATTATTTAAGAACGTCAATGTGCCAAGAAAGGCTATCAGATTCGGCAGTCATTTCAATTGAAAATAAAATTTGTGAAGCCATTGATCACAATGAAATGATTAATGAGCTTGCATCTGTGAAAGCACGACGTGTCATGTTGTAATTCCAATATTTGTTTTATTTTTCACTTGGTAAACAAAAGTTTTTTTGCATTGAGAGTATCTCCTTTTCGTTATTGTTTCATGTTATATTCCAGAATGCCTTATTAATTTGCGAATTGAGTGTTTTCTTTCTTACTGTTAACTTACATAATAATATTGTTTTAAAATGACCTTTTTCTTCATTTAATTTTGAAAATAAAACCTTTTTTCAAACATGATTCGTTTTATTTTTCTTTTTACATTCATATCATATTTTCAATCATATCACAAGAACATGTTATGATATAGGTATCTTAAAAACATAATATGGGGGCGCACAAAAAATCCTGCACGCAGGCGCTCACTACCCTAGGAACGGGCCTGAGCAACACTATTAGGATATCAGTGCTAGGTGTAACTGAAATCTCAGAAAGAATAATAATGCTAAAAATTCAAGCACGGAACTGTAATATTAACACGATCCAAGTCTATTCTCCCACAGCTGATAAGACCGAAGATGAGATCGAAAAGTTTTATTCACAATTGCACAATAGAAACAAGTCAACAAAATCTAGAGTTATTACTAACATTTTAGGAGACTTTAATGCAAAAATTGGAGTAGGTACAGTTGAAAATATAGTTGGATAGTTCGGACTAGGAACTAAAAACGAATGAGGAAAAAGACTCATAGTGCTCATTCTGCCAAGAAAAGAATACGGTAACTGCCAACACTTGGTTCCAGCTTCCTAAGAGAAGACTATATCATGGACGTCTCCTTCACATACAGAAAACCACATTGTCAGAAACCAGATAGATAAGACTTTATATTAGTAAATAGCAGATGAGACTTTGATATTAAAAAAATGCAATTTAAAAGGAATCGAGGCTTTCGAACTCTGGTTATACCGCAGGGTATTAAAAATATCATGAATAATAATAATGAAAAACTGGAATACCTAGGCCACGTGATGAGGGGTCCAAAATATAAAATTTTGAGACTCATAATCCAGTGAAAGATTCAAGGAAGAAGATCTGTTGGCTGAAGGCAGAACTCATGGTTAAATAATCTACGTGATGGATATCAATGCAGATCGATTGATTTGTTTAGAGCAGCAAGTTCAAAAATAAAAACAGCCATTATGATTGCCAACCTCCGTAGGGAGACGACACTCTAAGAAAAAGACGGTTTTCGAACTCACCGATTTAATTGCAGAATCGTGGTATATTGTTTGTACAAGTTAGTAAAAGAAAACTTTTAGATATCTAAGGAACACAAAATACGAATGTGGTTGTTTTTAATAATCCTGCCTTTTATTTCTCTAGTCCAGTTTGGTAAAAATAAAGCACGAATATTTTTTTTACTTTATTTTTTATATTTTTTATTTTATTTATTTTATAAATGGTTAGTTTATTTTAAACTAATTGACGATTTGCCACTGAGATCCTAGTATAATAGTGATCTGTTGTTATATTTTTTTTTGTTTTATCAACGGGTTAAACTAAACGTAACGCAATATATTCCAGACTATTGAAAACTCTATGTGGACCTTCGAGTTGCGTTCCCAAGTAAATCAGACATCGCAAACAGTTTTATTCCATACCGGTTAGATTTCGAAGGATCATACTGACAAAATCTACAATAAACCCAAAAACTTACTAGCTGTTCGTCAATAATTAAATTATCTAATCGAAAGTAACTTATTAGTTGCAAGACTTTCTTGGCGAATTTAGTAACATAAAACTTAATGCAGCAACAGAATCACTTGGAGAGAGGAAAGTAACGAACACTAACATATCAAATAACAAAACACCACGGTTTAAAGATAAGAAGTGAAGGCAAATGTAAAGAATAAATAAAGCCTTTTTACAATACAAAACACAAACACAACAGGAGGCATATAACCAGTATAAACGAATCAGAAATGAACTGAATATTTTAATTAGACAAATCAAAAAGGAACACTGGCAGAGCTTCTCAAAACAAATATAACACGACTTCTACGGAAGACAAAAAGAAATATAGAGAATAATCAGAAGACAAAGAAAAGAGATTGAACAAACTAATAAAAACGAAACACATTCAGAAGGAAACATGGGTAGACTACCTTCGATCCCTACTTGCTAAAGGTGACGATAATGAACCACCAATACCGGAGGTGATGACAAAGGAAGAAATAAATATTGAGGAGGAAGAGGTAAAGGAAGCATTAAGGACAGAATACCAGAATACCAAACGAACTCCTAAAATACGGAGGACCAAATCTAACTAAACAACTATTAAAACTAATTCAAAAAATAATAGAACAAAACAAATTCCTCAAGAATGGAGAATCTGTCATCCTAATAAATCTTTAAAAAGGAAGACAAATCGGACCCGGATAATTGGAGAGGAACTAATTTAATAAAGATAACACTTAAATTATTAACCAAAGTGATAACAAATAAATTAAATGAAATGATAAAACTAGCAAACGAACAATCACGTTCTAGGTCGAGAAGATCATGTACCGACGCTATGTTTATACTGAGTTAAGTGCAAGAGAAATCATTAGAATACAAAAAATCGGTATATCTATGTTTTATGGACCTTACAAAGGCATTTGACCGGGTTAAATAAACGAAGTTATTCATTTACTGTACGAAAGAGAGAGACCTGTAGGAATTATCAAAACGATTAAAAGTATCTAACAAATCATCATCATCCAGCCCCATTTTCACATCCATTGTTGGATATAGGCCTCCTCCAAACGTCTCCAGTTCTCTGTATCTCTAGCTACTGCAATCCAGTTTGTTTCTATTCTCCTTACGTCGTCGGTCCATCGGGTGGGTGGTCTGCCTCGACTTCACTTGTCGGCTTTTTATCTCCACTCCAATAATCTCTTCGTCCATCTTTCGTCCTCCATTCTAGCAACATGTCCAGCCCACCTCCACTTTTGTTTATTGATTCGCAGTATAATATCGTGTACGCCAGTTCGCCGACGTATCTCCTCATTTCTAACGCGATCTTTCAAGGTCAGGCTCAGCATTGATCTCTCCATTCGCCTTTGTGTTACCCTTAGTTTTTTGGCAGTAGCTTTCGTTAAAGTTACGGTCTCTGCTCCGTAGGTCAAGGCTGGTAAGATTCATTGGTTAAATGCCTTCCTTTTCAGGTGAATTAGGATATTTGTTTTAAAAATGTCTCTCATCCTTCCATATGCTGCCCATCCCAACGTGATTCGTGTATTTATCTTGCAGGTTTGGTTGTCGCTGGTTATTCTAATTTCATGACCCAAGTATGTGTATTTATCGATTAATTTTACCTTGTTGTTATAGATCTGTATCTCTTCGCTGGAAACCATATTGGTCATCATTTTGGTTTTCTCGAAATTTATCTCCAGCCCAGTTTCTTGTAGTATGTCATTCAGTTCTTAGAGTCTGTCTTTGATCTCTCCCAGATTATCTGACAGAAGCACGATATCGTCCGCAAAACGTAGATGGTTTAATCCTTCTAAATCGATGGATATTCCTTTCTGTTGCCATATTAGTCTTTTAAATGCATACTCAAGAACGGTAATGAACCGCAATGGTAACATGGTATCACCTTGCCTGACTTCCCTTTTTATCTTTATTTTATTAGTTGCAGAATGTAGACTTATCGTTGTTGTGGCATTTTCGTATATATTTTTAACTATATTACAATATTTGTGGTCGACCCTGCAATCTTGCAGTGCTCTTAAGATGGACGGTAGTTTCACTGTATCAAACGCCTTTTTAAAGTCTACAAATATCAATGCCAAGGGACGGTTATATTCGTTAGTTTTTTTATCAGGGTTTTTAGGCACTGCAGGTGATTGTTTGTGCCGTAATTAGGACGGAAACCGGCTTGTTCCCGAGGTTGGTGAAATTCCAGCTTTGTCTCTAGTCTGTTCGTTATTATTCGGGTGTATAATTTATAAAGATGGTTAAGGAGACTGATTGTCTTTCCAGGTCTGCTACATCTCTCTTCTTGTGTAAGAGAACAGTTATTGAATTAGTCCACTTTGTTGAGATATTTTGATTTTATAGGCATAGATTAAAGAGCTTTTAAATTTTGGCTATTAGTACTGAGCCTTCTATCTTTATCGCTTCCGTGACGACACCGTCCTCCCCCGGAGCTTTGTTATTCTTCATCTTTTTTAGAGCCTTGTAAATTTAGTCCAAAGAGATTTCTGGAATATCTTTGGAACCCTGATTTTGAACCTTCCTTTGCTAATATTCAACTATATCTAGAGTCGATATAGAATGATTCCACAATTTCTAACAAATGTCCTCTGTTTGAAGTGATGTTGCCATTTCTATCCTTGAGTTTGACTATTTGGTTATTTCCATTTGTGAGTTTGCGTCTCATTATTTTCATACTCTTATTTTCCACAATGGTTTTGATGATTTTATCATCTTTGTATTTTCTTAGGTCTTTTCTGATTTTTCTTGATACTTCCTTGTTTATTCTATTTATATCGTCGTTACTAGAGTTTTCATCGCTTCTCAGTATTCTTCTTTGTTCTATTTTTTTCTGTGTTTCCAGACTACGTTCTACAGACTAAGACTAGTCTGGAAACATAGTCTAAGTCTGTCAAAACATAGTCTTAATCTAACAAAACAACACAATAAAAGTAAAACTAGAACAAGAATTAACCGATCCTATTGAAGCTAGCAATCGGGTTAGACAGGGAGATTTGTTCCTACTCTATTGTTTAACTTGAATATGAATGAAATAATAAAAAAGTAAGAACTAAAAAGGATGCCAAATGGGAGAAAAACAACATAAAATAATCTGCTATGCAGACGACGCAATACCACTCGCTCAAATAGAAGACTATTTATACAATGTATACTGCACCAATTTAATATAACCGCCAGAAAATTTAACATGTTAATTTCCTCAAAAAAAAAAAACAAAATACATGGTTGCAACAGCAAATTTACTAAGATGTAAATTGGAGCTGGAAGGTTAGATAATAGAACAGGTGATGGAGTTGTTCATAAAAAGTTCTAAATTAAAGTAGACGATTAAGTTAATAGCGCAAACGGAGCTGCAGGCCGCCTAAATAAAACAACATGGAGAAATAAAAAATATCGAAAAAGAAACAAAAGGCAGAATTTACAAAATAGTCATCAGACCAATAATGATATACGCAGCAGAAACGAGACCTGATACAGAGAGGACAAAAAGGATGTTAGAAACATCAGAGATAAAAAAACTCATAAAAAATTGATAGTAAATCAGTCAGTAACAGAGTTAGAAGTACAGATATACGGAGAACATCAAGAACTGGATGGAAAATAAAAGATACAATGGAACAATCATATAAGCCGAATGACAACAAGTGGAGTAGAAAAGACGGCAAGAGACGGTTTTCCAATAGGAAGACCATCAGTGGGAAGACCACGAAAACGATAGAACAACAACTTACTGGAGGCACTTTCAAAAACAAACAGAGTCATATCTATATAAAAAGAAGAAGAAGAAAATAATTTAATGCAACCAAAAATCAATAATAATCTTAACTCATTACAGTATAGAAAAATTCGACAACTATGTAATTTTTCAAAACTAAATCTTTAAAATTTAAATGAGGGAACGCATTACATAGCTGCAACACGAAGTCGAATAAATGCTTTTGTTTCATTTTATGTAACGAGCATTGCATTCTTATTTCTTTAAAAATTAGCCATTACCTTCGTCTGGATATCTTTCTTTATTTTTTCAACTAAAAGTAAACAACTATTTTTCCTACACTTTTAATATTACGATTAAACCAACTTGCGTTAATAAAATGTTGATATTAAGAAAGATATAGGCTGTTAAAGTGGAAATTTAAAATTTTTTCCGCTTTAACTTTTATGTTTGTAAACATTTTTGTATAAGAACTTACAATTGGGTGCTTTTAAGTATGGAAAATTAGAATTAAATCCAAACATTAATATAGTTATAGAGGGCTCCACATATGCTACATATGTGTCATACATTTGCGCTTAACTTTTTTGCTTTTTAAGTTAGCGCTATTTGTGGTAAAAAATATTAGAGATACACTATTTTAACAACAAAATGTGTACCTGTTATTACCTTTAAAACTTAACGGTTTTTGAGATAATCGCATTTTACATAAGCTGCATAATTCTGATTTAACGGAATTACCACAGGTAACGAAAGAAACATAGATAAAAACAGGAATTTTGGTATAAAATTACTTTAACCAAAGTACGTAATAAATATAATAAACGAAATATTAAAGAAAATAAATAAACTAGAAGAATAGTTAATAAGAGTATTTGAAAATATATATGTATATATATATATATATATATATATATATATATATATATATATATATATATATATATATATATCGAAAATAGGATTATTTCATTTATTACACCTCCCAAGTTAATACTAAAAAGATTAAAACACGCCGCTTTAATGTTATTAGAACTAACTTACGGCATTTGATTGATTATTGGGTTGAGATCAAGTGGCAGAGATTAATGTTTCCATGTCAGTACTAATTACACGATCAGTTTATATCGACTACCACTGAACATCATAATTCTTCTTTACGTTTTCTAAATGTTGTTTTTTTATTGGTTTGTATTTAACATGTACACCTAAATTATCTAAATTGCGTTATACTTAATTATAAGGCCGTTTAGGTTTCCACTTTACAAAAAATAAAGTAAAAACTATTATACAGTTATTATACCTTAATTATTCTGACAACTATGGAAATTGGTAGATATAATAAAAAAGATATACTTTCTTAAAGAAACGGTCAAATAACTACTTATAAAAAACAACTATTCTATTTGACACAGAAAATATATAAAATAAAATTAAAAAATATATATACCTACTTAAGCGCCGCCAAAAATTTATAGGCAAAATTTAATTATTTCACTAAGTCTCAAAAAATACCAACAATAATAATATTTTTTTTAATTAACGTATCTCGACGACGATATCATTAACACGATGACAGTATAATACAATGTAAGGGTATTACAAATACAGTTTTACATTTGACAATATACAGTATATAATACACAATACTTATTTTTTATAAATTTAACCATTATACATAATTAAAATTCGAAGTTTATAAAGCACTTGAATGTCTTTTAAATATTTAAACAGACTTATATTTCTCATATCTTGCATATTTCTCAGTTTCATTCAACATTTCTTGTATATTGCCTCCCAACTGGTGTTGTTTTCATTTTGTAGAAAGATGTGGACATTCTTTAAGGAAGTGCTTGACAGTTAAGGGACTGCTGCAATGGCCGCATGTAGGTGAATGGATAGATGCCATAAGAAGGCCATGTGTAAGCCGAGTGTGTCCAATTCTTAATCTTCTTAGAATAACCTTATGGCTTCTGGACATAGGTGGTAGCTCTAAGCAAGGTCAAACTGGTTCTGTATCATGTAAATAACTCGGAGTTGTATTCCAATTAGCTTGCCATTTATCATATATACGATTTTTGAACATTTTTTTAATATCATTTTCCAGCTGGATATTTAATATAGGTATATAAAAAGTAGAACCTTCTTTTGCTGATACATCTGCAGCCTCATTGCCTACAACTCCTATATGTGAAGGTATCCAGACAATAATGACAATTTCTCCATGGTCCGTAAGTTTATTATATATGTCATGTATTAAATTTACCAGAGGATAATCTAAGAACATGTTTTTAATTACTTGTATTGATGATAAGGAGTCTGTACAAATTGCTACATTGCAGTCAGTTGGTTTCAATATACAAAAAGTGTCGAGGATATAGTTCTCTAGTGTATACACTATAAACGGCAGGAAGTCTGTTGAGTTATGTAGTGCAAAAAGAGGAAACAACAGCACTACCTACCTCTACATTATTTTTAGAGATATCTGTAAAAAGAACTTTATTAAACTGATTTCGATTATGTATGTCTAGGAGTAATTGTTTAATTATAGCTTTAGGAGTATCATGTATATTGAAAAGGCAAAGAAAGGTATTGACATTCGAAAGTTACTTATGCTACAAAGGATGTGTGGAGATATGAATCGGTGAAGTTGCATTACAGCAAGATCAAAACCGTCAAGAATATAATTTATTATACAAGAGAGATGTTGTGTAGCTTTAGTAATATGAGAATGATAAATGAGATTATTTCATTGAATATGTAGTTGGTAGGCTGGATTTTGTGGATTGGCTGATAAACTATCTGCATAATATGACTAAAGAAGATGTTGTCTCCTTAACTAGAGTGGCGGTTTGTTAACTTCACAGTACATGCTTTGACCTGGGCTAGATCTGAAGCAGACCTAAGCAGATCCTAAGAACCGTATTGTGTATGGAGTCAAGAGCTTTCAGATGTGACTTTCAGGCAGACATACAGACAAAACTGCAATAGCCTATTTTGGAGCAAATACTGGATCTGTAAACTGTAAGTAATACCACTTCTTTAGCCCCAATTGGAAATGTGCTAATATTTTTTAAGCAGTTGCCTTTCGTTTTGTGTATGTGTGTATTCCAAGTAAGTCTGGAGACTAAGGTCAGTCCTAAGACTTTATGATGATCAATAACATCTAGTAATACTCCGATGTATATCAAAATTGGATTGTTTTGGATTGGATTGGATTTAACAATATTAATTATGCCTTCGTTATTTTTTATTTTAGATTTATATAGTTTTTTCTTCTATTTATTAGCTTTAGTTTATATAAAATAAATACAATATTAATATTTAGCTATTTCTTTCTTTTAAATTATTAACAAATAAATTATTTGACGTTTATGTTAATAATGAATACAACCGAATATAGAAAAACTCTATAGACATATTAAACAATATAAAGCCATTATTAATTATATTATTTGATGTTTATGTTAATAATAAATACAACTGAATGTCGAAAAACTCAATAGAAATATTAAACAACAAAAAGCCATCAAAAAAACACTACTAATGATAGACTCTGAAATAACGTAAACAATTGATATATTGCATAAAGCTGGTGATTTGTTAGGAAAGTTTAAACATATGATTGACATTTGGAGTGACCACAGCTAAACCTACCTCGTCTACTGTTGGTAATATGTTTATCAAATTTAGATATTAAAATTTGCCATTCAGGGTTTATTATTGATATAGATATTTTTGTGTGAGTGTATTGGGTAAGAATAATTGTTATTTCTAATTAAATGCAATCAATGTGTGTTAAAAAAAAGCTTCAGAAATCATAGATCGACCATAGATCAGATCTTAACTCTAAGACAGATGCTTAAAAAAAGGATGGGGATTCAATAGAACTATCCATGATCTCTTCACGTATCTCCGGCAAGCATACGACAGCATTAAAAGAGATCAGATGTGGAATGCAATAACAGAACTTTCAGTTCCAAAAAAACTTATCCAGCTTGTTAAGTTATGTGTGAATAGCTGTAGATTTAGAGTACGGATAGGTAACAAACTCTCAAAATCTTTCAAAATAAGCAGTGGCCTGAAACAGCGAGGTGCGCTGTCACCTCTCCTTTTTAATATCATTCTGGAGAAAGTAATAAGAGCAGCACAACTTAAAACAGAATTACTGACAGTAAATGGACCAAAGTTACTACTAGCATACGCAGATGATATTGACATTGTGGGAAACACAGTCACCAATGTGAAGGAGACTTTTAATAAATTGGAGGTAGAGGCAAAGAAAACTGATTTAAGGATACACGAAGAGAAAACCAAATACATGTGCATCAGCAGACACAAGGGACGAGATAGAATAGGGAAAAATGTTACAATAGACCGATATATATATATATCTTATATATATATATATTATATATATATATATATATATGGAATACGATATACGATACTAAAGTGGAAGTTTTAAATTTTTCGGAGCAACAATCACTGCAGATAACGATATCGCGGAAGAGATTAAAGCAAGACTTCAGGCAGCAAACAGATGTATGTACAGCTTCTACCATATTATGAAATGTAAAAGCGAAACACAAACATCAAAGATTAGAAAATATAAAACTGGTAATTAGACCAGTGCTCATGTATGGGTGTGAGACGTGGACCCTGACCAAAACAACTAAAAGAAAACTTAGATGTTTGGAGAGGAAAATCCCAAGAAGAATCTTTGGGCCTTATCACGACATTGATAGCAACCAACATCGAATGAGAACAAATGCTGAGGTCAAGTAGATGTATATGGCGAGCGACAGAGTGCAAGAGATTAAATCCCAATATCTAAGATGGACTGGCTATGTCCATAGACTCTCTAATAACCGCCTTGCCAAATTAATATGGGAGACAGCTCCCATGGAAAAAGGCCCTTAGGACGTCTATGAATGCGATGGAGAGACAATATATGGTCAGATCGAAGAACAATGGGGCTACCCACTGACCCAACTATTGTGTACGACCGTTCAAGATAGAAGCAAGTTGTGCAGTCAGCCAAGACTTACCCCGGATTGTAGTGCTACGAGAAGGGGAAGAAAAAGATGTGTTATTGTGTGTTTCTGTAGGTGTGGTTCGAAAAGCACCAAGAGCAATTTTAAGGACATTTTAGTAATTGATTCAAATAATTTTAGAGTTTTTTATATGCTGATAAACAGTATGCAATTAAAATAAAGCCCATTTTTAATTGGACATGTTATTTTGGATTAAGTCGGTCAAAGAGCCATACACGGCAGGTTGTCAACTCTCATTAAACTAAAGCAAAATGCTCCAGTGAAAGTTAATTTGAATCCTGTCCCGCTGTAAAAAAAGGGGAAAGTAGTATCTTAAAATTATTAATAAATCAGGAACTTAGACTGGAATACGCTAGTGTCTCATCGGTCTACGATGGAGCAGTACGGCAAGAGATAAAGGCTTGCGATTTGGTGGTACTCCATATATCTTCTTAACAAAAGGTGTGACTGTTAATATACCGGTATATATAGGGTATGTTAAAAAGAAGCAGGAGGGTTAAATATTTCGTACATTAAACATCGAATTGAATGAATGACACCAAACACGCCGCCCCCTTCCTATCACACCTTCTTGAGCAGGGAGGGGGCAACTTTAAAAAAATCTAAACGGAAACTTCCATTTTATTGCCGATTTAAATTCCCTCATAAAAAAATAAGTAACTTTTATTTATATAACGAAATATAACGAAAAAAAAAACGACTTATTGTGATAAGCAAGGAAAATTATAAAAACGGTCACATAAAAAACAACACAATAAAAGTAAGAGTGGAAGAAGAACTAACCGTCCCTATTAAAGCTGGCAATGGGATAAGATAAGGAGACTCCCTGAATCCTCTATTGTTTAACCTAATTATGAAAGTAATAATGAAAATGGGAACTAGAACTAACTAGGAACTAAAAAAGGATACCAAATGTAAGACAAATAACTTAAAATATTCGGCGATGCAGACGACTCAATGCCACTTTTTCAAAGTGAAGGTGATTAACAACGTATGCTGTACCAATTTAATATAACTGCCAGAAAATTATTCATATTAATTTCCCCAAAAGGGACAAAATTCATGGTTATATGTAACAGCAAATTTAGTAAGATGTAAATTGGAGCTGGAAAGTCAGATAATAGAACAAATGATAGAGTTGAAATATTTTATAGCATTTTCGTTTCACCTCCTAAACCAAAAAAAAAAACTTATTTTAGAAGATTTTATGTACTTTTATGCCTTTAAGTATCAATCTCATATAAACATTTTTAGTCTATTTGTATTAACACAAATTGCTTTTTCTTTTGATCTTTGTTCTGCGCAGATATTACGCAGGAAATATATATGAATCTTTCCACTTAGGTTGGTGAAAAAGTGTATGCTGACAAAACAATGTTTGACAATGAGACAATTTTGAGAGGACTACTCGATTTGGCGCCGTTAGAGGTGAGCGCTTTTATTGTTTAAGTCTAAATCGGTCATCAAGACTACTCTGATTGCCGGAGAGAGAAGCCTTCGCTTGTCATCAAAAATTTGTAAGTTAGCAGTCAAGGAGAACTGATTGGGATCTGTACGAGAAAACATCGTTTTCGGATATAGTTGCAAAAATCGGCAAATTTTGGCTTGATTCTAATGAGATTTATTTAAAAAGAAGGTAATTAGCCCCAAATGCTATGTGGCGGTCTTTGTGAAGTAAGATAATTACCGGTATCTTGTTGTTTCCGAGGGCTAAGTGAGGCTCACATGGTTTTAATTAAAAATTAAGCAGCCACGTTTTAAAGAATACATATTGTTATTATCCAGGATAACCTAAAGCTCAATTTGATGGTTGGCCTCTCCCAAGCTTTGTCCAGCTTCCATTTTGTGTCTCCATAAGTCGGAATCAGATCGTTTGAAGTTTGAGTGGGAAAGTATTTTTTGTATCCAATTCCAAGGTAACAAACTTTTTTAATGATTAGAAGGATAATAATTAGCCAGTGACGAGGAGTGTTTTGTTAAATTTTACTAAATAAACATTTCTCGTTATTATACTAAGATTTAATTAATTCTTTAAAACATTAATTAAGGCACCTGTTCGTAGTCTGGATAAAGTTATTTTTGGATGGTTAATTAATTAAAAAGACTTAAAATAGTAATAGTACTAGATTCCACTGCAAGACTACTAAGTATATAACGTAAGTAATAAAAGTCACATTTTTATTCATAGAACAAATATTGTTAATTTAATTAATATTTATTGATAATTAAACGAAAACTTTATTTCGTTTAATTGTTATTTAAATAAAACACGCTGCTTTTAACATGTTTCTTATATCAAAATAAAGCTTATTTTTAATTAATATGATAATGTAAGGCAGCCTAAAACAATGGCTACCTCGTAGTAAAATGGAGTTAGCATGCTACGGAACTGGTTTGACAAATGATAATTATGTATGTTATTAACACTATATATTAACGCAAGGGAAATGCCAAACTCATAAATTAAGAAACTAACAAAACATTACGTAGAGACGAGTTAATACTTT